>JABMBR010003020.1:0-28197 GCA_018881525.1 Meteorus sp. PSUC_FEM 10030008
ATAATAATAATTAATAAAAATTATAATGATCGTCAATAGTAGTATGGTACATCCTGCTAAAGGAATTTATGATACACTAAAGATTAAACGCTACGTAGGTAGTTTTTTTCTTTTCTTGCCTCCTTTCTTTTAAAATGTCTACAGTGAATTCAATAATTATATTTTCTATTATCTCCCTTATTTTTGTTTTCTCTCAATATCTGCTTCCCTTCATTCTCTAGTCTGGTGGGAGGAGGAGGAGGAGCAGCAGCAGTAGCAGTAACAGCAGCGGCGGCGGCAGCAACTATTGTTTTACATTTAATATAATACATAGGTATTTATAATATAGAGTTATATTATACAAAAACACATCACATATCGCGCGCAGGTCTGGAACGACCTTTTTTTTAATGTTTGTTTTTTTTATGCAGATATCGTTAAATAATTAAAATCACAGTAGTTATGCCCTCGCTGGCTCCCTTAAATTTATACAACATTAAACTCTAAGCCTTAAAGAATAAACTCGTTTATAGATTGGGTAATTTTATTGTTATTTTTTCTTCCTTTCCCTTTTTCTTTCAATATTTTGTAAGTTTATATTTTCTTTTTCTCAAGATTGGGCTATTCACCGCATAATCATAGTTGAAAGTTGCGATTCTCTTTACTCTCATGAGAGAGTAACGCATTGTCATATTCTCATGGCTTGTTTTTTTTTTTTGCTTAGAGAAGGAGGAAGTGCCGAAAAAAATACATTCACTAGCATTACTTTTCTTTTTCTTGCATTGAGAACATTTGTTTCTTTGTCATTATATAGTTTTTTGTTTCTATTTGTGTCCTGCGCCTTAATTTTCCGCTTTTTTCTTTCGTTTATATAGTGAGACACTGTTCTTTTTCAAATCTGGTGGGCGGGGGTGTGCCCAATCCGCTTGTCGGAGAGACCAAGAGTGAAGTCGGTCATTCCCACAAACATGATCAGCGTTTTGCATGGGCCAATGAGCCAAATGAAAGCAAACAAAAATTTTTTTTTTTTTTCCCGAGGTGAAGAAGAATGCGAGGAATTTTTTTTATCATCTTGCGATCTTCTCACCACTCATCACAACCCCGTCCCCCTGTGAAGCTACAATCCGACGTATTTCTAGCCATCATCAATAATGGACCAGTCACACGTTTTTTGATTGTCAAAATAGTTTAACCAGAGGATATAATTTAGTTATTTTTTTTTTTGTTATAACATGACATATGTGTCATATGTGTTATTCTTTGTGACATTTCTACACATCTCCAATTCGTATCTCCGATCGCGGAGCACATATACGCCGCGGCTTCATGCCTCGTACGTGGTGCGTGCGTTGAACCCGCCGTACAACGAAAAGAGGAGAGTTGGCGTTAACGAAGAGAACGAAAAAAATTTTAGAGATCGATTCACAATCCAGCAATGATCGCTGGTTTCAAACTGTAGCGATGACTATGAGCAAGTGAGCAATCTCAGCGACACGATGCAGTAAATCTGGTGCTATGCGGGCGAGGCTTTCGTTGGCAAAATCACACGATGGAAATATGTGGACCACGTATGCGGGCTGCAAAACAAAAATCATCCAATGAATATGAAGATAAATATGTGATCGATCATTAGATGATCGTTGTCTGTACAGACAGTCACCAGTATAATTCATGTTTTTATACTACGCGTACTCGTCTCCACAGTTGCATTGTATGAAATAAAATTGATGTCACAAAAAAGCATTCGCGATTGACAAACCTGTTGCGAACCCGGTGCGGCGATGTTGACGATACCAGCTGCCTGCTTCTGTTGCAAATATGTTATAAAACCAGATTGAAGATTTTTACTTTGTTGGAGAACATCCATGTGATCACGTCCGCAAGGCAGAGCCAGTAACATACAATGCTCATTGTCAGTCTAGAAGTAGAGAAAAAAAATGAGAAATTGGTTCAGTTATAGCGAACAGTCATGAAAAAGCAACGAAACTGAAGATGGAGTGATCGACAACCACGCCTTTATTTACCTGCATCTTCCTTGCCACACCATCGACTTGTGTTTGCTCCAATCGCATTCTTTGGGCAATCCTCAATGGCGGTGTTGAACCGTCACTATTACATGGAAGACTGTCACGTGCAACATTCGGATTACCAAATACGAAATGCATTTGCACTGCTGCTTGATCATTCTTGAGTGCTAATAATCCCTGCCACATCACTGGATATCTCTGGAGTAGCATCAAAAGTGAATCGGCTTGTGGTGGAACTTGCGACGCGTGTGGTGGAGTTGCAACTTGTAACTTTCTATGACGCTCAGGTGTTAATGCACGATCGGTTGGTGCTTCACTCGCTGCCATCGGATATTGCGATCGTATATGCGCCGGTGGTGGATCATAATAAGCACTACGTGCCCCAGTTGGACCTCCAGCGAGTGATGGATTATTCGTTGCATTGTATTGATGAGGAGGTGGTAACCTCTGGCCACCGTGCATCATATAAACTTGAGCAACTTGTGGACTATCAGTTGTACGATCTTGAGGTGTTCTGGTTGCTCTCCGCAATTCAAGTGGAGGACTGTGACTCTCTTCACCACTCGCCTCCATCTTTGGATCCAATGGAAGATGTGGAGAACGCGCATCCGGTACATGATAAGCGATGCGTGGTGCCGTCAGAGCCTCTTGCTGTGCACGGAGATATTGATATGGATGTAAGGGATGCATATAATGTGGTGGTAGTTCCCCAGCTCTCGAGAGACCGCCGTAATGGTTAACAACCTCGCCCTGTAAACGCAATCGCATAAAAATTCAATTAATTCAAACAATTCACACAATGATCATTGAATATTGGATGGTATTATTATTATTATGATTGCTGGAAATTCAGAGCGTCAAGCTGGAAATATTTGCAAGTACCTGTGAAGCATTAGCGTGATGATGGGCAGGCGGAGGCAATGGAGGGCTCTGTGTTCGATGTGGGGGAACAAGCCCGTATTGGCCACCTGGTGATTGCGCTGCACCCGCAGGTCCATGCTGACCAAGACCAAGCAAAATATTTTGTTAGTGTCATGTCAATGTTCGAGCATTAATCGTGTAAACTTATGTCCAATGCATTCAAATGACGTAATATTTATTGAATAATTAATCTTACCATAGCCGTTTCGAATGGTGGAACAGGTACCCCACGTCCTGGACTTGTCATTGGTACCATAATGCATCCAGACATAGACACCTCAACTTTTGGTGGTTCCATACCCGGAATTTGTGGTTTCGGGATCGCCGAACGTGAGCAACTTGCTGCTGTAACAGGCACCGCTTGAGCACCGATAATATGTTGTTGAGTTGGTGGACTGGCTACGCCACCACTTATTATTGTTGGCACAACTGCTTGATGTAGATGAGCTTTCGGACTTTGCAGATGCGTTTGACCATTGATTCCCTTGAGCGCTGTTGGCTGTGATACTGGATTGTGAATCCTTTGAACGGGTGCAGTTGCAACATTGCTCGGATGAATATTGATAGACATTTTTTGTGGTAGATTAACAATAGTTGGTGCTTGTTGTTTCGCAGCTTGTAGCAGATGTTGTTTTGGATTTGGAGGAATGTTTGAACTATTCAGAACTGGTGACATTGGTTGTCCTGGTTTACCATTGGCAGAAATATTGCTGACTGGGATTTGTGGAGGTGTTTGATGTTGCGTTTGTGGTTGTTGTTGCGGCTGTTGCTGTGGTTGCTGCTGCTGTGATTGTTGTGGTGGTGGCTGCGGTTGCTGTTGCTGCTGTTGTTGCTGCTGTTGTTGTGGAGACGGTTGCTGTTTAACTCGTGGACTCAAACTGGGTGAGACAACCCTAGCTGGTGGAACTTGTACTCGCAAGCCCTGACGAGCTTGAATCGGTGGTTTGATTATGTTTTGCACAACTGGCTGAGCTGGCATTGTCGATATCATTGGTTTATTCACGACAATTTGTTGCGCAACTGGTGTACATGCCAGTTTGCTTGGATTCAATACATGTGCTTTGAGACTCGTTGGCTTAGATTGAGCAATTGTAGATGACGTGGTTTGAGTAACAACATTGCTAGCAGTCGTCATCATAGTCACTGTTGTTGGTGTAATGATCGATTGTATGACTGGAGATGAGGTCACTTGAATAGATGATATTGTTTGCGATGGTTTGGTAATAACGCTGGGTTGAACAGGTGTAGATGTTGGTGTTGCCATTTTATTTGCGCTTTGACTCTTGGTGACCTGACTCAAATCGGCGGGTTCTACCGGACTAACCGTTGTTGTTGGTGTTGATGTTGATGTTTTGATATCGCTAGGCAATTTTGAAATTTCTGTACAATGAACTTGTGGATGTGGATGATAATTATCAGTGCTGCTACTGGTAACAGTCGTCGCTGCACGAGATTCAACAACACTTCGCGGTATATTTTGCACTTGACCAGAAGCTGTAGATACGGGAATGTATTGACCTTCTTCAGATTCTCTCATGGGTATGAGCATCCCTGTTACAGGATCTATCAACGTCATTGGCTCCAGAGATGCTGGTTTTTGGACGGCTGACACCTGTGGTAATATTTGTTGCTTCGGTTCCTCGGTTTTATTACTCGAAGCGTCCTCTGGAACGTTCTCAGACTCATCATGTCCAGAATCGCGTGTGACTATAGCGTCTTTACTCTTTTCCTCGCCACTATCGTCATTATTCTCAGATGTTCTTCTTGTTGTTTTGCGTGTGGCTCGCGGCGATTTTCTCGGTTCAATCACGGAATTCAATTGCTGCAGGCCAGGTCTGGGGATAGTATTATTATTATGGCGTGCACTTCTCCGTGTTGCACCGGCCGTTAACATCGCTGCTTTATTCGCAGCTGATCCACGCACAACGTCTTCAATAACATCGTCAACGGTGGTTCGACTGCCGTCTTTTTCCGCCAATCGTTTAGATTTTCGTGTGTTGGCTGCAGGTGATACGAATTCGTCAGCAGGAATTTCTTTTACTGCGGCGACTGGTTGTTGTACTGCTGGTGTATTTGGGCCTGAAGCAATGGTAGGGCCAGGTGATTTAATGGTGAGAATAAGCCGCGGACGACCAGCATTATCCTCTTCACTATCATCGTGGAATTCATAAACATCGGCAGGTAATTTATTCTTCTCTTGTTTGTTATTGCGTGGTGGTCTACCTGTACGCTTATTTGTCGCAGCTGCTCTGCCGATACGTCTCGTTGTTACGCCGCCACCGCGACCACCGCCCCGACGAGTTTTTGGTCTTACACGCCGAGACTTAATAGATTCAGTCTCTACACCTTCATCCTGATCATCATTTGCGGAGAACTCTTTTTTGCTATCACTTTCTGTGGATTCAGTATCCATCCAATCATCACTTTTACTTGTGTCATGTTGTTCACCATTCGTTTCTTGTTCATGTTGACTGTCATCATCGTCATGATTTTCGTCATTACCTTCACCGTCACACAATGCATCCACAGTTTTGATTACACTTTCAATATTAACCTCTTTCGCTGACCAATAATCACTGTCTTCTTTGCTGTCGGTCGCATCGTCTTTCAAAACGTCACTGGGCATTGAATCAGTAATTGGGTCTTTAGTTGGCTCATCAGTTATATCTTCTTCGTCCTCGTCATGACTCTTGTTCATCAACTCCACCCCACGTTTCTCCTCGTCCAATGGTTCAAACTTGATTTTATCTTCTGTATTCTTTTGCGTTTCATTATCCGAAAACTTGACTGGTGCAGGTATCGGTGCAACAGCATCTGATTTCTCAGCTTCCAATTTCTCCGTCTTAATTTTAATCTCCATATTCTCATTGAGGGAATCTTTCAATTTAACCTCTGGCTCCTGTGTATTTTGTAGGTTGACAACGTGGGGTAATTTTTCTTCATGCTTAACAATCTCAGCAGGTGGTGTCGATTGCACACTAGTTGTAATGGGCGGTGCTGAGGGAATATTCGTTGATAGATTGTCAGCAGTTGTTTCGACATTCGATTCTGAACGCTCTGTTGTGAGAGTTTTCTCTTGCCGATCGAGTTTACTGTGCTCAGATACAGATTGCGATACAGTAGTACAAATTGTTGAAGGAATAGAAGTGGCTGTTGGCGTCGTGACACGAGTCATCATGGATTGTGTGACAGTTGACACTAGTGGTACATGTGGTTTGACAAGAATAATTCCTTGTGTGATAGATGGGACTGATTGTTGTCTCTGACTTAATGTTAGCGGCGCATGCGCTAATGGTTGATGAGTTTGAGTGACAATAGGCGCAATTTTTTCATGTGGAACCTGCGCGTTATGCGTGTACTGTTGATTCATTAATGGCACAACGGGTTTGATTAATGGTTGATTAGCTACATTGGGCGTTGGTACATGACTGTGTACAACTGATTTGTGAATATGAGATTGTCCATGTGCAACAATGACTGGACTTGGCGTGGAGGTACGAGGTGTATGGGTGGTCAATAGATGAATATTTGTCAATTCTTGTTTTTGTTTTGGTGACAGCATATCATTTTCTGAAATATGTGCAATTGGTTTTTGTTGTCGCGGTGAGAGCGCCGCACTCTCAACAACTGCTGCAGGTTTAATGTGCATTGGTGTTGATGTACTAGCACTAACTTCTATTTTCGCAGTCTCAGGAATGAATGTAGGCGGTTGATTAGGCGATGGGACCTTTGGTGAAGTCGAAGCTTTATTTGTTGATTCAGGTATGACTGCCGGCGACAGTTTAGGTTCGTCAATACGTTGTGGTGGGTCATTCGGATGTGCGGGAATCAGTGTCTCGATTACAGATTTGCCAACGAGAGCTGTTGAGTCACGTGGTTTTATGATATCTCGTGGTATTCCTGACACAAGAGGTGGAACAGGCATGTATGGACGTGGTGGAATATTCAAAGTCAATGGAGGCAATCCACCTCGTGGATAACTCGGTGCTAATGCTCGCATTCCTGGCGCATGTTGAATCACAGGCTGTTGACTCGCAGCTGTTGAGTAAATATGCTGTGCCGATGTTGCATCGGGTCTATTCACTGATAACGGTACACTGACAGGAATTCGTATTTGTGATATCGTCGGTTTATTAACATTATGTTGTGAAAGTAACGGGCTCATTGGTGGATTTCTCGACCATTGCCCGTTAGGTGATAAAGGTTGCGTCACACGAGGAGATAATTGCGAAGATACAAGTGATGGTATTCTCGACTGTACCAACGGCGGTGGAACCACAGTAGTTGGTGTTCCTGTGACAATAGATGAAGGAGTCACCGTTGTCGTAGTAACAATAGGCATCCTAGGCGGGGTTTGACGTAATAGAGGCACCATCTGCGTTTGTGGTGACACTGGTAGTCGTTGATAATGTGGTTGCTGTTGCTGCGAAACAGCAGCAGCAGAACTAATAGCAATGGCTGTTGTCATAACAGTAGGTGGCCTCGGACTCGCTGCCGATATTCTTGACGTTTCATTTATGATCGGCACATTGCACGGTAGCGACTGTTTATATTGAGAGACTGGTGAAGACGGAATAGGTGGAATGGTTGACTGAGAAGATTCGTGACCCAGAAACGTTTTTTCTCGATTCACTTCCGACTCTGTGGCTTCGGTTTGTGGTGAAGTCATTACAGGTTTGTGGTCGCTGGGCCATAAATGCGAAATGACTGATGTTGGCGGGGGACTTGGTGGTCTTGTCGATACTGGCGCCACTGCTTGAGAATTTTCTTGAACATTTTTCTCAGGTATAATAACAGCTTTAGTTGGAGATTTATAGAATGATGGTATTTCCGGCGTTTTCGGTGGTTGAGTTAAATCAAAGGATTCGTAGTTGGGGTCTTCCTCTGTATCGGTGTCGATCTGAAGATCATGTTCACTCTGTGGTGTGTCCGGTTTCAAATCTGTATCAGTTTCCGCTGTAGATGCGTTCAAACTTTCGACGGCTTGTTGCATTTCTTCAACATCTTCTTGTGGTGCATCAGATGGTGGAACACTTGCGCCATCACCTTCCGGCTCTTCTTCATCGCCTTCATACGAGAAATCTTCAGTAGAACCTCCAAATGTCTCTTCTAATAGCGCTGCGACCGCATCTTCGGTTTCTTCTTGTGAAATCACAACCCGTGGTTTGTCTTCGGGTTGTGGTGGTGGCGTAACAGGTGTTGGAACATCAAGTTCATGACTACCAGCGCCCGATTGTCGGCCGCCACTTTCACGCTCTTCAGGTTCAGATATGCTTTTTACAGCATTCTCATGAATAGCTTCATCAATGTCAATACCGAAGCCCGGAATGAACTTATCTTTCTTCTTGTCGATTTTATTCGCAACGCTACCAATTTCCGATGGTGTAATTGGTGTTGGTGTCGATATAGGGGCGGGATTCTTTGGTATTGGACTAAGAAGACCATCACGTGTCATTGGTAAGGTAGGTGAGGCTGCACTTTTACGTGATAACGGGCTACTTGCGCGTGGTGGACTTGGATCAGCGCCGAGATAAGGCAATGCACCGGCTTTTTCATGATGATGATGGTGATGATGGTGATGATGATGGTGATAGTCTTTTCGACTGCGTTCTTCCTTCGATTTCTTCCGTTTCTTTTTCTTTTCTTTGATTTTTTCTGGTGCAGATGTAGGCGTTGGTGGTTCAATACTGTCGTTGTCATCAGTGAATCTGAAAACATCACGATCATTGTTCTCAGTGCAAGTTGCCGCAGGTTTCGGTGATACTGGTAAACCTAAAAGTTTTGCTTCAATCTCTCGACCGGCTTCTGCAAGATCAACGCTATTTTCATCCTCAGTTTGATGACGCCGATTCTTCTTTTCAGCTTTCCGCCTAACTCTTTCAACATCGAGAATTGGACTACGCATGCCGTCGCTGTCCGACACATAAGCATTATTATCAGATGGTAAATTTCCAAGACGATTGAAAAACGCTGATGGCGGCGCTTCGTCAACATCGTCTGACAAGGGACCGAAAATGTCTTCCATTCGTTGTGAATCTCTTGCCTCCTGTCGATTGAGTCTCTTTCGCCTTGTCTTTGCTTTCTCCTCACTTGTTCTTTCTCGACGTTTTTCTTTCTTATTCCGTTGTTTCTTATCAGCGCGCATTCTATCTTCTGTAGCCTCTGAAATGGGCATCGATGTGATTGACGTGAGAGTAGTAGTGTCATTCAAAACGTGATTCGATCGACATTCTGTCGTTGAACTAGTGAGAATATTTTTATTTTTGTGATCATTATTGTCTGATGGTTCCATTTTGATGCCAATACCTTCCTCACTGGATATCGATAGTTTTTGTCGTTTCTGTTTCTTTTTATGTGATTTCTTTCTCGAATCTCGCTGATGATTATTAACAGTTGGGTGATTGGCTGGGAAATCAATTGTTAATCGCTCTTCATCATCAGATGATCGCGGTTCTTCTTTCACAGGACGCATACTGTTCATTGTTGATGATTCTGTTGGATTGTGTTTTTCTTCAGTGTCCGCAAATCCTAGATCGACGTCACTCTCGATAAATCTTTCAGTTTTAATTTTGTGCATCTTATTATTGAAGGATTCATCTTCTTCGCTGGTATCAGAGTGAATACGTGAACGAGATCCTTTTCGGGAGAGAGACTTAGCACGCGTGGAGTCAGATTCCGAGGTACCTTCATCCTCAGTAAGTGCTTTACTGCTCACTGAGTCACCATCCCACGACGTGCTCTGTTTCTTTTCTTCACGTCTTGCACGACTCTGCTTCAGCTGCGAAAATTTATCTTTCAACCTCACTTGCCGTTTTTCCTCCTCCAATTTTTGCATATTTTTCGTCGATCGGGCTTTAACTTTGTCGTACATACTGATATAAGCCGGTTCATCATCAATTATGTCGAAAATTGAGTGTTTCTTTGGCTCGTCACTGTCTGTGTCTGTATGAGATGCATGTCGTGTTTGCATCTCATGCGTCGATGAATGGCCATCATCATTATCACTGTGGAGACTTATTGATACGTGATGATGATGATGATGTTCACGCTGCGATTGTTCACGAACGTGGTGAGATCCAATTGATTGTTGATTATTCGGTGGACTTGAGTCAGATGATCGTTTTGATAATTCGAGTCGGCCAAGAAAATCTTTTTCCATATCATGAGAAACGCGTGGACTGCATTCACGCTCTTTCTCTGAACGCTCCAATCGATTTCGTTTGTTTCGTTGTTTGTCTTTCCCACTTATCATATCCCTGCTATTTTCTCTGTTCTCCCTATTTTCTCGGTTCTCTCGATTGTCACGATTGTCACGATTTTCACGATTTTCACGGTTTTCACGGTTTTCACGGTTTTCACGATTTTCTCGATTTTCTCGACTGTCTCTACTGTCACGACTCTCTCGACTCTCTCGACTGTCTCGACTCTCTCGGCTTTCTCTGCTTTCACGGCTCTCTCGATTCTCTCTATTCTCTCGATTCTCGCGGATTTCACGATTTTCACGACACTCTTTGATATCTCGACTTGGTTCCCTTGATAATAATTCACAATTGGATTGCATGATTTCTCTGGTCTCCCGGCTATCTCGACTTTCTTGACTTTGTACAGACGATGAAGAATCTTTGCTCTCCCTATTCTCCCGATTCTCACGACTTGATCGATGTGAATCATTCCTATGTTTTCGATCCTCTGATCGTCGATTTTGTCGTGGCCGATCTTTGCTATCACGTCTGTGCTCTGAAGAAATTTTCATACGTTTACATTCATCTTCTATTGTCTGTGGCGTCTCTTGTGATGAACATCGTCGTTTCAATGAAACAGGTGCTGGTGAAGCTTGTCCTGGGATTTGATTAGCGGAGTGTAAATGATTTTCAACCACTGGCTGTTTTCTACTGTCATCAGTAGTACCACTACCGCTATTACGACGTTCTCTCTTGTCTTTTTCTTTTTCATCACGATCGCGTTTCTTCTCTCGTTCAACCTTCTCCTTCTCTCTTTGCTGGTCTTCACGTTCTCGCCTTTCGCGTTTTTCCTTCTCATGTTTGTCCCGCTCAATCCTCTCAATTTTCTCTTTCTCTTCTTTATCACGTTTTTCCTTGTCTTGCCGCTCACGTTCTTCTTTCTCCTTTCGTCGTTCACGTTCGATTCTCTCTCGTTCTTCCCTTTCACGTTTACGTTCGCGTTCTATTCGCTCTTTCTCTTCACGCCGCCTTTCACGTTCCACACGTTCACGCTCTTCCTTCTCGCGTTTCTCTTGCTCCTCTCGTTCCTTTCGCAACCGTTCCTTCTCTTGTTTTTCTCTCTCTGCACGCATCTCACGTTCTTTCCGCTCGCGCTCCTCTCGATCTCTCCGTTCCTGACGCTCTTTCTCTTCGCGTTCCTTTCTCTCCTTCTCAAGACGTTCTTTTTCACGTTTCTCTTTTTCACGTGCTTCAATCTCCTCACGTTCCTTTCTCTCACGTTCTCGTTCCTCTCGATCTCGTCGTTCTTTCTCCTGTCGCTCTTTATCAAGACGCTCTTTCTCTCGACGTTCCTCATCTTTTTCACGTCGCTCACGTTCTTCACGTTCCTTCCTCTCTTGTCTATCACGATCTTCCTTTTCACGCCTTTCTTGCCTCTCACGATCTTCTTTCTCTCGCCTCTCACGTTCCTCGCGTTCTTTACGTTCATATCTCGCCTCTTTAATTTCTTTGAAATCTCTATTATGACTTTCAGTCATTTCTGCTAGTGGCTCAATTGAGGTAGCTCTTATTCGTTCATCTTTCTCATCACGATTCTCTTTACGACTACGATCTTTATCCACATCAATAGCATGATTTTCATCTTTCTTCGCCCTTCTCGATCCATCTTTGCTACGACTGTGCCTCGAATCTCTACTATCTCTACTATCCCTACTGTCTCTACTATCTCTACTATCTCTGCTACCTCCTGTTTCTTTTCGTTGTCGTATTGCACGATCGGCCGTTGATGATGTTGATGACGCCGATGATATGGAAGAACATGAAGAAGTTGTTATTGATGTTAATAAGGTCGAAGAGGTTGTCAATGTTTGATGTTGACTACTAATTATTGATGTTGTTGTGATGGTTGTCGTCCCTGTGGTGACAAGAGCAATTGTCGTCGTCACCGCAGCACTTGTTATCGATGTCGATGGAGTAGTCGTAATTGTACTAAAAATAGCAGTCATTGAAGCCGAACCAATGTTCGTTGTTCTTGCAGTTGAAGCCGCGAGTGACGCATGGGCAGCACTAATATTATGACTGCTAGCCGTCGCGCCATTCCCCAATAACCCAATGGGTAATGAAACTGGTGGTAATTCTGGACTCGCTGTTTTGATCGAAGTACCAGGGGTGATTGGTGTTGCGGGTGTTGGATGTACACAATTGTGGACTGACGTACGCGGATCAGTCTTCAACGACGGTGAAACGAGCGTTGTCGTTGCTGCTGTGGTAGCTGTTGTTAGAGTAGTTGAAGAAACAATGTTTGTAGATGGTATGGTAGTGCTGCTACTACTATTACTGCTGCTGCTTGGCTGCTGTACCGGCGGATGACTAGGGAACGGATACTGCAAACAAACTTTGCCACTACACGCACTACTACCACCATTCGCACTTGATGTCGCCGACAAGTTCGTCGTACCAATTATTGAACTTACACCAGTTACACCAGTAAACTCGCGAGGCTCGTATTTCTCATTAAAGTTCTCGAGCCTTTTTGAATCTTCATCGAATACACTGCGTTTAGCTAACACTGATTTAACAATATCCGATGGTTGCACCTCATTGAGATCAAGATCAAGAAGTTTATGACGAAACCTAAACCTCTCTGACGCCGAAGCGTCAAGTTTTGCTAAGGCATCACCACCAGCAGCACTTAATGCACGTGAGCCTGACCACTTTTCATACTTCTCATCGAGTGATCGTATTCTCTCTTCGAGACTCGGTGACTGTGGCGCTGTTTCACTATCCGAGCTTGTTGGACTTGGACTTGGATGCCGTGGTGGCGGTGATGCAGGTGGCTGTGGCACTGCTAGTGGACTTGGAGCTGATGGTAAAATTGATGGACAAGGTGGTTCAGTCATTTTTGCAAGAGTTGCACTACTTGACCTTGCACAATTACTATTATTATTATTATTATTGTTGTTGTTATTACTATTACTTGTATTGTTATTGTTTAGCATTTGCGCTGCGAACCTAGGCAATGGCAATGACAATGGACCCTCTTGACTACGTTCGCGAAATCGCCGGGGTTCACTTGGAATAATATTTTCCGGTCGTTCATCAACTAACGGTGTTCCTGGTCGCGATCCATCGTGATGTTCATGATGTCTAGTTGATGTATCTCTACGTCGTTTGCATGGACCAGCTCCACGTCCCTCACAGCTCCCCCTTCGTGTTGTGTGGTGAACTAATATTTTGCTATCGCTCACTCGCCGTACATCCATTCCTTTTCTACCCGAATGGGATGTAACGAGTAGTGATGCGATTTCGGGTTCATCATCATCACAGAGGATTGTCGACGAGTTGTCCAACTTGGCTCGTTTTTTCGGTGCGAAATTCTCATCGCCACTGCTATGACATTCTTCAAGCTGTTCAAGCAAATGAACACGTTCTTTCTGCAGATGTCGAATGTCTGGTGGTGGTAGTAATATTGGCGGCGGTATTGGTGGCTCAACACTTGTGACGACACTTTGAATAGCATGTCGTCTTGGTGGCGGTGGTAAATCATCATCATTAAGTTTACTGTCGCCAATAACGCTGCTTTCATAATCATCATGACTTGCACCACTGCCTTGACTGAATTCATCGTAACTACGAAATCTTCTTGGCGCTGGTTCAGCATTGTAATCACCGTCATAATACGAATCTGTCTGATATGATCGTCTGCTACTTCGTGACATTGCGGTGGGATGGGCAGGGCTCGCACCAGGTGTACTTCCACCACCGGGAGTGCGCGAATAACTCGCTGTCCTTGCTCGTGGTGGTGTTTCATATCTGGTAAACCTACTCCCAGTATTTGGTACCGTTACGGCAGATTCAAAACTCCTATCTCTCCTGTTTTGAGAATAACAGAGGAGAAAATATATAAACATGAACTACAACGATAGAATATAGAACATACGTTGAAATTGAGTCGTCGAATGATAGTGAACTAAGAAAATTACGAGGTACTCACGTAACATCAAACGTCGCCGCAGGTGACGGCCGTGAGTCCCATGGTTTTTCACCCGTGACACCTTGTCGCTCTAAATGTTCATAAAATGTCTCTTGACATTCCCTCGAGGCAAAATCAACCTGTAATCGACGTCCCCTTAATAACGCACCTCTCATCTCCTTCACTGCCGTTTGAGCACAATTTATTTGCTCAAAAAATACCAACGCATGGCAACGTTCACGATCAACCGCCACATGTGATATTGGACCAAACTGATGAAATTGCATATTCAGGTACTTATCCGTGACATTTTCGCTGATACCATCCACCCAAACGCACATTGTCGGCATTGATTTACCAAACCCAAGTTTGATTCGATTCGAACCGAGATGTTCGCCGTCCATCGATCTCATCGCCTTTACAACGCTACTGATGTCTGAGTATTGACAGAATGCATAACTCGAAACAGCGCCTTGTTTTTTAATGTCTATTTCCTGCAAATGAAAAATAGATATCAATAACCCAATGTAAATACCACCTAGATATATAGTTGATCGAATGAAAGGGAAGAAATACATACGATGATCTCGCCGAACGGCTCAAAATGTTTCCTCAATTCAGACGCCGTGACGTCCTTCTCAAGATTGCCAATAAATAATGTTCTCGTTGCTTTTGGATGATATTCATCAAGTTCAGCTTCATATGGTCTAAATTCATTGTCCTCAACATCATAGCCTTGATATGGCGCCACCTCAATTTTGCAACCAAAGAATAATTTGTCATGCGACACTTCCAATGCCTTTTCGACGTCTTCCGGTTTTTTGAAGCATACCAAGGCATAACGATCACCAGCAGCGCCAACAACTTTAACCCAAGTGACTTTTCCATGTTTTTTATATTCATGAAAGAGGCCATCTTTCAATGATGTATCGCTGCTGCGTGCTGGTAAATTTCTTACACATATGGCCAGTGGCCTTCGGTCCTCAGTTACAGCAGCATTGTTAGTGCGATGTGGTGAACTGCTTGGTGAACTACTATCACCAGACGTACTTCCTGCTGAACTACCACTGCGACTACTACTGCTACTTCCAGAACGACTTGAGCCGCTTGGTGAACTGCTACCACTACGTGATTTTCTTCTCTGTTTCTTGTGTTGTCTGAGGGTAACGCTATTGCCAACACCACCACCAACTCCACCGCTACTGCCGTTGTTTCCACCGCCAACTCCGCCAACCCCACCGCTATTAACTCCACCACCTGACAGAAAAGCAGAGCGTGACGGTATGTCCCACGATGGCCTTAATGACGGCTGGCCAACTGATTGCATGCAGATTATATTCATATTTGAGTGTGAAAAATGATTCATATGCATAAAAGTAATTATATGATAACGTTGAATAATAAAAGATAAAATACAATGAAATTAAAAATAAATACCAACAAGTGCAACAAATAATGATAAATGAAAATCTAAAACTACTTCGATTGTAAATTTATGAAAATGTCAAGACAAGATGACATGATATCAGATGAAGTGTAAAAATAATGAGAAATGATTGGCACTCTCGTTTCCAACCATTTTCGTCGATTCGAAAAAAACTACTATGGAAGTAAGAGTACAGGGTATAAACTACTTGTCGAATTCATCATCCATTTATGCTTTCATTTATTTCTACAACTAACGCCCATATTCACCTGTTTCTTCCTGGTAACTATCGGTGGTTGCGGGCGAAGGTTGTGGTGGTCCTGAACCATATCTCGACGACCCTGATTCGTATCCGAGCCATGATGGCAATGGAATACCACCACCACGATGACGATCTAAATGAGATTGGGGCGGCGGACCGGTGGCATACGAACTCGTACGTGGATAGAGCCGATCCCTCGCCCTCGTTGCCGTCACGTGGTAGCCACCACCGGTCGGTGTTGGTCTACCACGAGGTATATATCCGACAGGATCGACCGTTGATGGATCGACCGAGTGTTCCACACGACTACTTCGCTCACCGGCGTAGAAACCTCCGTGGGATACGCGCGACTCGAAAGCCTCTGCTCCTCTCTCAACTCCTCGTTCGTTAACGACGACACTGTTGACTCCACTAACGGAGACACCACCGACACTGACGTTCCCAACAACATTGGATCCATGATCCTCCGAATTTCTGAAACAACCATTCACAATTGTCATTATATGAATTTTTACATATTTCATCCAACTTGTTTTCCAACTGTCCCCCAATAATTTTTTCGTTATCTTTTTCAAAATATAATTGGTCTCTTCAAATATGAGATATGAGGGTACATGGTTTTACTCAACAATTGAATGAACCCAGTCTATTATTAAAAATTACAAAAGCACTCGAAACGAACAATGAACGACTGCAGACAACAATGATATAAAAACTTTCGACTTATGATGCATTCGTTATGAAACTTTTCCAACAATGACTATGACACAGGATTAATGAGAAGTACAATTGAGCTGTCCTACCAAAGTTTACCTGTCAAAGTCAGTTCTGCACATCTTCTATAATCAATAATTTTACATTCGTCATGTTGAATCTGTTTCTATAATTACACCTAGAACATTTTCATTGACAATAATTCAATAAAAGTTCACTGAGTAAATCATGAAAAATAAAGAAATGCATTCGCAGATTCACGATTGCCCTTTTCACATGTTATATCCGCACAATATTTTGAAACAACTTCAAATCTCACAATAAAAAAGAACCACCACATTCTGCTCATTATAAACAAAAGTATCTCAATACATGTCTATCGCTGTATTTCTGAACATTGTTGTATCATCCACTTCACCAAAGTGTCGAAACCAGTACGATAAAGGGTTGAAGTAGACATATTATTCCACCCATAATAACAATACCAACTCATCCACAATTGCAACAATAAAAATAAACTTCAAATATCACTTCAACATTTTACAATACTTCCACAAAAGTTTCTAAATCACATTAAATAATTATTCATACAAAAAAAAAAAATATTTTATAAACAGCATTGAAATAAATTCCAAAGAATTCCCATCACATCAAAAACGAACACACAGCATACATTCATGCATAAACAATTTTCACTATAAAAACATCCAATAATTTCCTTCATCTCTTAATTTCCCATTTATCCCCACATCCATCATTTTCTTCTCATCTTCATCCGACTTCATCCACTCACATCCATCTCCATCAAAGAAAAAAAGAAAAAAAATCGCCAAGTCATTTCCACATTGATTAAAGGAAATAGAGAGAAAAAATATTAATAAACGGATAACAGGCGTCATTCACAATGTTGTGTAGCCATAAGTGAAGGAATGCATTTGATTGCCAGACGCGTAGAAAAATTACACATCATTATTGTGTCGATAAAGCAAAATGCACAAGTAAATATATAAATTCAAGATTAAGAGGAAAGAAAAATAGAGAAGAAAATATTGAATATAATGTGTAGAAGACGGATGAAAGAATGGCGTAGAAGGAAAATTGTCGGATGTATTTATACTTGGTACCGATAGCGCATGGCAGCTTTATGTGTGCGCGGTAAGTTCGAAGGCCATCCGATATGTTGAATTCGTCAGCGTGTGATAACACGCGCAAACCACCGTGCTATTAGGACAGTATTGCAACGAACTTGCCCAACCATAAACAAAGATTCTTTCCAATAAACTTCAACATCAAGATACACAACATACACACATAACCATCTCAACACACACTAAAGTGATTTCTCTCCCACAAAAAAAAAACAAAATATCCCCGAAGATTTGAATTGGAACATATGACGACACATTTAATAACAATTTCATAAAATCCACACGAATATAAATCAATAAAACAATTTATTTCAATAATTCCATTCGCTTTCATATCTCATGACAATAATTATTTAATTTTCTACATTTCATTTTGCTACAACAAGTACATAATATAAATACCAAAGAGTATGATAATGCCTCTATCACACAATTTTTTGTGTAAATATCTGTGTACTATTTCGTTCTCTTTCTATCAACAAACATCATCAATAAATCAATTAAAACAAAACAATACGTAGTAAGTGAGGACATGAATCATGAATATAAATAAAATTATATCAGTATATATCGAAGTAATTTCAGACATGATTGCGCCGACAGTGTTGTGCACACGATAAGATATAATTGTGTGTTCTTGTGTCGTCGAGACACGACTGTTATGCCACATGGTAAATTTCATTTTTTTTTTCTCTTTTCAAACACACACCACTCTACTTCTTCATTGTTATATATAGATATTGTGTATAGATGTATGCGAAGCACTCGTTGATTCTTGGAATATTGTATATATTGATATGTGTTTTCGGTTGTGATCACATTTATAATGTTGGCTGACTTGCTGGCCACGTTGGCTCACACTACCAATCATGATCGTGCAGTCGTTAAACGCCTTCGCGGCCATTTGATTCTCCGTCCAAGTGTAATGTGTGGACATATATTGTTTATCAATTTGCACTGTTATTTCGTTGCATCAGTGCGATTGGACTACAGATATACGATGACTTGTGTGTGTGTGTGTGTGTGTGTGTGTGTGTGTGTGTGTGTGTGTGTGTGTGTGTGTGTGTAAACAGAGAATGTATTTCTGTATACAAGGTGTCGCGTCACGATTGTCCCAAACGATAGTGTAAATTTGTGCAAATGAGTTCGTGTATTTATGTGAAAAAAAAAGGAAAAAAAATGAACAAACAAGGAGAATAAAAAGAATAATGTCATGGAGAGTAGAAAAAAAAACAAGAGTAATAATGTCGGTGTAGCCATGAGTTAAATTCAAATTTTGTGTTCTTGGTAGAGTAGTAAAAAATAATTTCATTTTTCTATTATCACTTGAAAACACTTGGTGAAATATTATTGGACAACAGACAATCTCCAGTCTACGTTGGCAGAATAATTCGTCGCTTCTTACGTGTATATTTTATATGTGGACTTTAGATTTATTTGATGATTTATTTAATGTGAAATTAATCTCGGAGAATTTTTTCGGGCTGCTTCATTTGGATTATTTCATCATTGTGTATAATGCAGAGATAGAGGGAGAATAATTTACAGGATTTATTTAACTGAACATTGAATTATTCAAGGTAGCACACATTTGAATTATATACCATTCGAAATTTTATCAAATCGTCAAATAATGACATTCCTTTCATCTGCCATATCTTATCGATAATATCTATTCGATGTGTCATTGTGACTGTGACGATCAGTTGAAATTCAATAGACAGACAATGAAATAGTGTTGAATGTATCGGATATAATTGACAATGAGTGAATACGTCGTTTGATACGGTAGCAACCTAATTATCGAAAATTTAATGATCTGTGATGTGACCCGTATAAATATATCGTTAATTCTGATTGGAAAATTTCCACTCGTACCACAACATTTCAAATTAATTTCAAAATTTCAACTTAACGTTCAACGATATCTCGCAGTCAACTGTTAAGAATTGAAAGAAAAATCTACGAATTACGTCTCAATGAAAAAAGATTATTCACAAAGAGAGAAAATATGTGAAAATATAGAAATCATAATGAGAAAGTTTGCAATTCCAGGATGAAATGGATAAGGAATACAGGAATGCGTATTCACCTGAACGAATTATATTTTTTAATTGAAAATTCATCCACATAATCATTTGATGAATTCCATTGCACTCTACTTTCAAGTTTAAATTCCAGCCAATGTTTTTTATATTCCCATCCACTGCAATCCAACACTGTATCCATTTGTTCTGTTCAGTAGCACCGTGAAATATATCCACATTGCTTCAACACACCTCCAACGATAGACTCACGCGCACTGAACACGTTGATTTATCACCAATACGCACCTGGGTCGACACTTGTGTAATACGGACACATCGTTTTACTATACTAACGATATTCCGAGCACTTAACAATCGTTTAATTCTATAATTTCTATCCCACAAAAATGTTTCATCACTTGAGTCCGAAAAGTAAATATAACTCGATCCAACACTGTTACCGAATAAGCCACAAGGAGAAATAAAAGTAGATTATTTTTATTTTAATGATAAGCGAAGAAAAAAAAATGAAAAATAAAATATAAAATAAAAAATGAGTCATAGAAAGACTACTTGATGGAACAGCACAGACGGTGGTTTCAAAATTTTAAGTATAGAGAAATAAAATTGAGCAAACGAGATACGAATTCACCACTCATTTACATTGCTATCATTAACCATCCTCAACAATATATAAATTACATAACAAATTACTCGTTAATAGCACTAATTAAACTTTCACATCATCAACAACTTCATTCCATCACACCGTAATATTCTCAACTGATTCAACAAATATAAACAACAACGTATAAAAAAATTAAGTTCTTACCCGTGCGTGGGAAATCTGTGTTGAAGATGTTGTGGTTCGTAGTATTGGGTTGTGAGGGCTCGTTCGTCCAGAGTGTGCTCAGTCGCGTGAGCTTTCGCTGCGGATTTGATATCCATGAACGCCACCGTCGCTGATGCACCCCCGCTATTCGTCGTGTTGATACCGCCACCTCCGCCACCGCCATTTCCGTTGCCCGAACCTGTGGCAGAGCCGACCTCGTTGCCCTCACCGAGTGAACCACCGGAACTACCGTCCACGGGACACTCTTCGCCCCGTGGCAACAACTTGACGCTCTGCACGCGTCCATACCTGATTGGAAAAAAAAACCAAACAAAAATATTAACAATAATGACAAAAACGATAGTAACTGGCAATTGGTATATAATGACTTTTTAACGATTAGTCTGATCGATGAATTTAATTTTCTTCATTTCTTGACATGTCTATTTTCGGTAATTTCAACTCATCATAAATGTTCTTCCATTCTCACTCCATTCCTGTGACTCATTACATATATTGGCAATTTGTTGGAATAACTGCGGTTCTGTTGCCAGGGAGACGAAACCCTCTTACAATAAATTTGCATTACTGACTCATTCTTTTTTTTCCAATTTTCTCTTTTTTTAATTGGAGAAAGAAATGTATTAGGTAGGTAAATTGATGTCTATATATATGACCCCATGAATCACATTTACATTCAATCTCCTTTCATTATAATTCGTTTTTTTTCTGACTAAAATGGAGATACGAAGAAAAACGACGAGAAAAATCGATGGAACTAGTATTGGTATATAGCAGAATAATGTGAAAATATAATGTGGCAGCTGAGTGAATTTTCCCTTTAGAACGTTGAGAATACGATGGAAAAAGGGAGGGCAAACGAGAGGAGAGAAGAGAGAAAAAAGGACCGAAAATAATAACAAAGTAAAGCCTATATCCTATTCTCCATTTCATGAAGGACCGTAAGTTGGTGGACGTCATCCGGGACTTTCCATAATACCGGACACGAGTCAGTGAAATTAAATCAAGAAAAAAGCGAGGTGAACCCGATAGAGTAACCGAGATAGCAAGAATGAAATGAAGAAAGAGGCGAATGATGAAGAGTCAAAAGAATGAAAGAAAAAAAAAAGGGGTGAAGAGAAAAAGAAGGCTTGGGCCGATCGAAACTTCCTTGTCTGCCTTCGCATTTACGCAGATATAAAAGCCCCGAGGATGTTTTTACCGAGAGGCCATGACGGCTCTTGCTTTAACATTGGGTTGAGAGTCACCGAGGGAGCGGTAGAGTGTGGGAGGAAGATAGAGCAGAGAGTATTGGTGGGAGAGAGAAAGGTAAACGGGGCTTGTACGCGGGCGCGCACACAAATACACACCAATATAGTGAGCGTCTTTTCAAACATGCGAACACGATGATGATGATGATGGTCTTGGCGTGCATGCGGGGAAACAAAAAAAGAATCACATCTTCTTGGGGTATTGAGGGGAAATATTGGGTGAGGTAGAAGGAGAATGAAATGGTGGTGGTAGTGAGATTATTAGAGAGGTGGCCATTGGGAACAACCGCCGAGTGTTGTAGTGGGAGAAAATTGGATCGGTGATGTGATCGCGCAAGCGCAGAGTCGTGAGCTCAAGGATTGCCGTTTGCCGGGGAGTCGCCCGTTTCTCCTCGCGCGAGTTGCACGCATTTTGTCTTACGCTCTCTAATACGTAATATATTATTATCAATAATTCTTCTCATTTACTTTTCATATAATTCACATACGTTTTAATGTACATACATATCAAATAATCAACCATTAGTCATTGATATTTGATTTGGGATTTTGTATGGAAGAAAACAGAAGGAATATAAAATTGTTTTTGCATTGGTGTTTTTTCCACTACACATTTTTTTTCTCTTGCTCCAACTGAAATAAGAAAATAAATGGAAAACATTTGAGACGACAAAATGTTGCTGAGGATTAACGAACATTGGAAGCTTTAGGGATTACTTTTTTCTCCTCCTCGTTACTTTGAATTCTCATTTGCGTTGTATTTGAAACAATGATGGAATATTATCGTCAAAGAAGATAGAAAACCTGATTGGAATATTACAATTACAACTACTGCTGCTGTTTGCTGCTGCTGCTACCTGCTACGACTTGGGGTCTGTAGGGCGGGGTCCATCATCACTTCAGACAAGGTTTTCTGCACGGTCCGAGGAATTTTCGATTCTCGTCAGCGTGTATAATGAAAATTAATAAGAGTTCTCATTGCGTGTCTGCTCTCACCCATACAAAATTTTTTTTTTCCATTTTGTTAATTCTCTCTCATTCCTCGTTCTTATTCTCGAATAATTCTTCGTGTTTTTGATGGAATTGAGAAAGGAAAACCAACAACACTACGTGATAATAAATTCGTAACAATCCGATGCACCAAATAGAAATGATTGTTAGCAAGAAAACTTCCAAAAGGATTCAATAATAATTTCGTTCTATCCGACATTCCGTTAATGTTTCTTCTCGGATCAAATCGATTGACAATCATTTTGGATTTTTAGCTGATTCATCAAGATTGGAAACAAAGTGAACAAAAAACGATACAAAACAAAAAGAACCAATGAGATGAATAATAACATGGTGTCGGAAAAGTGGCAGGTGAATGAAGAGATAATGAATCGAAAAGAAATAAAAATCCACGTCGTGCCTCGAGGTCTCGACGGAAGTTGCACAAAATGGCGACTGACTTGTGGCAGTAAAAGAGAACTTCTGTAATCTAATGTGCTTGGTCATACAACGACTTATATACCCACGTATATATCAAATCACGTATGCTTCGTCATCATCGCCATTCTAAAGATTGATAGCAGTCCAAGGCATATATACGTAATGTGTGAAATATAACGTTGCGCTGAAGCATTACAACATATAATATTACTGTTGCTGACTCGAGAAGTCCATTTTCTTCTTTCTCATTCCCACTCTCACATTTTCTATCTCCATTCTACAAAGCCGCCTACATTGTGGTTATTCAACCGCAAACTCGGGGCGAAATAGCCTCCCTCAAGTACATATATATGTGGCATTTTGATGGATGATCTGTTTTCTTCTTTCACAGGGGGGAAAATTAGATAGCAAAGGAAGGGGGGGGGGGGGATAAATAAAATAAAATACACCATATGAAAGATAAAAGAATTCCGACAAGCAACTTATCAATAGGGAGGAGTGAGACAGGAAAAATATAGTGACCATCAAAACAGTGAAGTAAAATAATCCAAGCGGTGATTCAAACTTTTGTTTCAACTACTGCATAGTCATCCGCAATCCCACCACTATAGAAAACTTATTTCTGATCGTTTCTATAGGCCTGCACTGTTTTTTTTATTACCCAATTTTTATTCATTTATTCCATTTTACTTCTCCCTCTCTATTTCTATTCCACATCAAGACCCATATGCACAGTAATGGGCCATAAAAAATAGTTCTTTTCATAAATTTAAAAAGTTCAGTTGAACCATCAACTTGCAAATGAGAACGAAATAATTCACACATTATACGATATTTGTGGAAATTTTTATCAAGAGCTGTCGAATATCGACAAATCCATGAATATCCATATTTATCCATCAATCTATCCCTCTCTCATTCTCTCCCCTTCACCCTCCCCCTTTCAGTTCCACATATATACAATGGCACACTCTCTTCTATAGAAAAAGAATTTCTCCCCGCACACACCGTGAACGCCCTTTGAAATAGCCATCGCGACTCACGCACGCGTCTCTACAACAATTCTCTTTTGGTTGAGCAGAGGGGAATAAATGCGAATCCGATATGGAAGGGAAGGCAAAAGAGGGACAAATATATACATGTACATATATACATATCCATATTACATTATATATAATATATAAAATTGGTGGGGAGAATTAAATGTGCGCGCGCATGAGCGACAGAGAATAACGTCCGGAATTGAGGATGAGCAAGAGAGCGAGTAAGAAAGACGGAGGAGTAAAGTGCCACGGTGGCTGGCTGACTGGCGAGCGAGCCGTTAACCATACCGTGTGTGTTCTTATCCCCACTGTTGTCGGACCTCGTCGCCTTGCTCACTGATTTGAGTGCAAGCCACAGTGGCCGAGAGAGACCTCGACGACGAGGAATTTTACTCGGGGCAAACTCGCTCCCGAGCTCAACCAACTATGATATGACGCACAGCCGTATATGCCACTCTACTCAACGATCTATGGATACACAAATGGACAACGACGATGATGATAATGATGATGATGATGATGATGATGATGATGATAATGATGATGACGATGAAAACGTGCACCTCTTCCACTACCACGTTTAATTTGGTTTATGAGATGATATTAGCACACATTGGGCTTCTATACAACTCTCACACATAAACTATCAACGCAATGGAGTCTCTAGGTCAAACTTGCATGAAATTCTTCTTCCTTTTCATTTTATTTCCAATTCAACGCAATTTTATATTCTTCATTCCTGCATTTTGTTACATTCTTCATCAATACCGAATCGTACAACGATCAGAACCCAACAAATATTATGAAATATCAATCTAAAAATAAGAGTGAAGAGAAAAATAGCCGTTGACGATGGTAAAAACAAACACTTGAAAAAAAATGTGTTGCAGGTGGATGCAAGCATGATGAGATATTATTCGATAGTAAAGAATAAAAGAGTCATGGATGAGTCAAGTGGAACTGAATAACAAGGAAAGAAGGTGAAAGACGGAGATGAAGAGTAGAGCAAAAAAAAAATTGTTTATCTAGAAGTCTACGATTTATCTCTTGAGGATACTGATTACAGAAGTAGCTGTGACAGCGTATCATGAGACTTTGGATACATTGATTTGACGTTCATGGTACTCTGACGTAAAATCCGTACCGTGCACGATGTCTAGTACCACTGTGCAGGTGTATCTCACATCAGTGAGCACACTTGTAACAAGCAATTTTAGACCGAGTATATTACGCAATGAACATCACAGATAAGCGATTGGATAAGCGATGATGTTATTAAGAATTCAAATGCATATACATCCATTCCATTTTGTCTGTTGTCTAATTCATATGGAATCCACTTGATGCAACATTAATTCCCACCGTTCAAATAATGATATAATTAATGAAGGAAATGCAAACAAAAAAAGAAACGCAACATTCAACTATTGACATATTTGTTTAGTGAGCCATTATGTGGTGATGCGTCTGGGTCATAAGACAGTCACAGCGCAGCTTTACTGCTATAATTTGACCTCTGCAGAGGACGTTCAAAGTTGAGAACTGCAAAAGCGTGTCGTATCATTTCGTTGTCTCATGCCTGTGCACTCTTCATCCAATCTTTTGTGTCTAGTCAAAGATGTGTACACGGTGAAACTGTTTTCACCAGCAACTATTAAATTGTATCCAGACACAATCGTTTACGTGTGTGTGTGTGTGTGTGTTTGTGTGAGTGTGTCATCGTTTGCTTGTCATCCTCCTGAACACATCCGGAATTTGTTTCCGCGTGAATTAAAACGTAATTCACTAGGCTCCATCAGACCATACACTCGTGATCGAAATTGCAATATTCGTACGTGAAGAGAAAGAGAGAGAGAGAGAACATGATGAATTCCAACATGAAAATTGTCTGTCAGCTATATACATTCGAAAAACACATTAGAGAGCACCTCATTATTCTCATATTGTCGTACCGATTTTTTTACATTTGCCATAGCAGAATGTACGATTGGGGGAAATCAATACATTGGTAATCAAACTTTTGTGTGTATGTGTGCACGTGTTGGACGAGGGGAGATGAAAGTGAGTGAAAGAGGGATGAAAACAGTGTCTAATAGGGGAGATGAGAGTGGAATCGAATGTTTCTTATGTAAACTCATGAAAGAATATAAATATTTATCCCATCATGGAAATTAATTAGAAATTATTGATCCACTCTCCTTTTAAATTTCCTTTATAAATATATATTTCTCATTTCATATATTCACATATATTCGAATGTGTACATAAATGGTTTTGGGATAATTCAACGGTCAGCGTGTGAGGGAGAAATAAAAGAACTCGACAGGGGTGCACGCTCAGAACGATTCTGCGAAGAACATATTAAAACTAGAAAGAAAGAAAAAAAAAGATAAAAATGAAAAGGAAAAGAACAATGTAGGAATGAGCGGTGCGTGAGTCTATCTCTCTTCATATTTCCTTCCATTTCGTCTCCTTTTATTTCTCTTTACCGTTTTTTTTCCTTCTCTTCTTTTTCAGCAACGTGAACGCGCACGAATATGAACAGCAAGCGAGGGGAAAAATGGCTTTTGTTCCTTGATCCCTGTCCAGTATTACCTCGCTTCTCTGTCAGTTCATGCTTATATATACACACACACATCCCCATCATCCTCTCACTTCATTGCAAATAAAACAAAAATATTTCTGTATACATTGGTGTGGTAGCGCAATGGAAGTGCTGCTGCTGTGCGCAATGGCTCTCACGATGACGGCTCTCGATATATACCTGGATGTAGAGAACTCGCGCGCGAGTGCACAACCAAACACGAAACGCGGAGGAAAATAAAAAAAAAGTCAATTGTGATGAATGATAGACGAATAAAAGAGACAAACATAACTACGCGTAAACAACCATCGTGCCCTGCGCAATTCCAGAAAATGGAGCAGTAATGTTTGCGTTTAAAACTCAACGAAAAAAAAAGGAAAAAATCGATTGGAATCAAAGAATAACAAGAAGTGCACGAAGAGAACGTGGAAAAGAATAAAAACATTGACAAAGTATACGATAATAATAATAATGGAGAAGATGAAGAATGGAAGAGTGAAGAAACGCGAATATAATGATGAAGATAAAAAAGAAAGACAAAGTGAACCAAACCAATATTCTTAAACCATTGGCAATGGCAATGGGTTTAGGATCAAGTGGAAGCAGGACAGAAGAAGCGAATGCGAGCTCCACTGCGAGTTGCTCTCTCCCTTGAGTCAAAGCGACGAATCTTCCTTCCGAGGCGCATGAGAGTGTAAATTCGAAACGTGGCAACAGCGCTATGACTCAGCTCTACTCATTCCTCTGCCTGTATAACCTTTCTCTCTTTCTCTCCCACTCGCTTTCTCGTTTCCACGCCCGAGCGCCAACCTCTCTTTCGGCGTCGAGCAGCTGACATTCTATTTCTCTCTTCCAACCAACGATTCGTATGATGCCATTTCGCTCCCACACCGTACGTCGTATCGTCTGACCGCTTCTCCCACCCAACACAATCCCATGGAATATCCTTCCTCGTGCTCAAGACTATCTCACTCACTCATATTTATTTTGCCGTATGCATCGTGCACTGACAACTCGTTCGTTCTCTGGATTCTCCCCTCAAGCGCCGTTGTTACCACTACTACTTGGCCCCCAACTGGATATTCGCCTGGTATATAATACGAATGTGTGTTTTCCCTTCGCGTCCCGCTCTCTCGCCCTGTTACTCTCATGCGCGTTCGTTTGCCCGACTCAGCCCCCTCTTTCTACTCAACGGTGTCGCGCGCGCGTTCCCTGATGAAACGAATGTGCAAAAGCCGGCACACGAACTCTATCTCTTTTATTCACCATTCTTTCCCGCAGTATCCGGCTTGCTTTCTCACTCGCTCTCCCCTCTGTTAATGAAATAAAAACATTTCTCTCTCTCTCTCTCTCTCTCTCTCTCTATATATATATATAT
>JABMBR010003031.1:0-28194 GCA_018881525.1 Meteorus sp. PSUC_FEM 10030008
TATATATTAAATATAGAAATCGCAAATTTTAATACGACTCTAATTGTATGATAAACATTGTAATTAGGAATAAATAAGTTGGCAATATCAGTCATTTCCCTTAGTTTTTTTTTATTTTATACTTGAAAACGATGATATAAGCAGTTATCACAAAAATATATTTTCTCTTCATATTTCACGAGTATCACATATCCCGATGTATTGTAACTTTGTCTCTAAACGATTTATTAAATCTTCTGGCCTATTTCCATGAAAAACTATATCGTATACTTCTTTATCTCTAGCATCTTTGATTAAATTATTGAGTACTAACTTCGCTTGATCGAGATCGAATATAATGTGGTTCATTCCTAGTTGCCAAGCACCGAAGCTCGAATATATTGTTCCTTTATTAATTGCATTTAGGCGTCTTTCGATGATGAACGATAAAAAATCGTAAAACTGAGAATAATCCATGCCATGTGATGCTTTCAGAACTACTTGACAATGAGCAAGCCAGTTATCCATATTGCAGCAGTCTGCGATTTCCTTCATTACAGCCAATAACGCTCTCTTCAGCTCTCTCCATATATTTAAAATATTGCAACCATTGATCCAGTTGTGATTAATAGAAATTGTATCTTCCTGCACAAATATGACAATCATAAATATACGTGGGAACATCGTGAAGAAAACAGTTACTAACTACATTGTGGACTTCACAGTAAGATTCTGTAAACTCTCAGTGAAACATTAGAGGGAGATTGAGGAAAAGTATAAAATTTGTTCAAGTAATGAATCGAGAATTGAATGAAAACTTTCAGTTTCAATGCATATTGCATTTGATTTTCTATTATGCTGTCGAATTTAAAATAATTCAATGTTCACTCTTGACTAATTAGTGATGAAATTTATAGTCGAGATACATTAACTTACCAAGTTCCAAACTTGGTGATGCCAACCGGAAGGCACAAATACAATTTCACCGGGACCCTGAATAATTTCTAATGAACGTGTTCGGTCATTGATTATCGAATTATTGTATTCCGGCAAATTGATATCATAAGGTAAGTGGCCATGTGCATCACAGAGATAGTTTTCTTCTCCCGGTGGAAAAAGCAGCCAACGTTTCTTTCCAACGATATTGGCTGACCAACTGTAAGACGTGAAGACATCCACGTGCAATGGTGTCCTGGTGAGATTGAAAGAAATACTCTGATGAATGTTAATTAACACACACAACATATAACATCATATGAAAGATTTGAGTCTATAAAATCAAAATATATACGCCATTCTTAAGGAGAAGAAGCCAGACAACTGCATTGGATAATGAAGGAGAAGTGTAATAATTCACTGTTAACAAGATAATTTCCGCAAAGCGATTTTGGTGAGATGAATATTTCCCTCATAAAGTTTTGCTCAAATGCTGAACCATAAGCGTAAGTTGCCGCAATAGAATTCTCTATCAACAAGTAAGTGGAATTTATCATTGATTTCTTAAGATGTAATAGAGTTACTGTTAATAAATGAAAAATTAGTACACATCTGATAAAATACAATTGAATACGGCGTATGTCGATGAGGCATGTCAAGCTACAAAAACCACATCGTATAAAAAAGAAATATTTGTTCACGTATATCTTCTTATACGTAGTTATTCTTTCGAAAATTCTAGAATTCTTTGTGACGTAGTTGAGTCATTTTCTTTCGTATAATAGGCGCATGGCAGGCTATTACGACATAGCAGAAACATCATCCATTTGTGTTTCAAACGCACTATTATCCGCACTACATTGCGTGTTCAAAGATGTATCCTCTGTAAATCTAATTCGCAGCTTCATGTACAACCGTTACTTTTCATGAAATAAAGATTTTCGCTTTCCTGAACACATTGACTCATCCAATCCACGAAAATCATCCGTTTTAATTTTCATCAAGTTTTACCCCCGTATATATTCTTTTATCTTGGTTTAATCCACATGATATTATTTTACTGCATTACCATGATCCTTTAGGTCCCATATAGACGAACATATAATCATCCGCCAAATCCGAGTGTGCCAGATAATATTCATTCAGCCAATCAGAAGCGAAAAATTTGGGAACTTGATAAATTAAAGTATTTGGATTGTCTCTCAGACAGTGCCAATCCTTCAGATACAAAATTGGCATGTCACCAGGATAATCTTTATTTTTATATTCTTGCCAATAATCCATGAATGTCTCTATTGTCATTGTATCTTTCAACTGTGCGTTATAATATTTTACTTTGCAATTTGCGACCGGAACTTTGCAATCACCTGCAAATCATAAATTCGTATGCTGATAAAGATGTAAAATTAAATATTTATATTAAATGAAATAGAAATAATTGCAATACCGTACCATACAGCTGTTTAAGACGTTTGAAATTTGGCGCGTCGTTAATTCTCCAATGTTTCGCACATGGCCATTCATCTGCAATGCCCGCTCGAAATACACAAGGCCTATTACATTGTAAATATTGCGCAAAAAACACATCATACGTCATAGAACTATTCATTTTTTCATAGCAGTTTACTGTAACATCAATATTATTTGGTTCTAATGCTACTATATTATTGTGATTTATTTCAATAACCTCCATGTTGTTCACTGATGTATTACGTGAAAAAAAAAACACTCATGTTAAAGGTTCACACACATGAAATCGCAATGTGGAATGGAGAACTAACTGATGGACATACGAGATCAAATTCAAGTAACAGGATTGGCTACTAATTTTATATAAATCTCGTCATTCGTTCTGGCGCAGTGAGGAATAAAAGTGCCGGCCCAATCCCGAATGCCATTCAATATTCAACTACAGAATTGGCCCATTCTACTGTATTCTTCACTAGTCTTCTTGTGTAACTGCGTATAGTGTTGGATTACACTGGTGGAATCAACGAATCCGAGTCCTCGGTAAAGTAGGGAAAAGACCTAACCTGTCAACACATGTAAACTAAATATATATGTAAGTGAGTATATACATATGTCAGATGAATGGAAGAGTAGGAAATTTTGAATATACATACAATCTGACATTAGTTCAGTCATTTGTGTGGGAGCTTAATTTTGAGATGTCAACCGTGAGTCTGTCGTTATTTCTTCAATTACTTTTTTTAATTTCAAGATGCACGTTTCCGTTGTGAGATCTTGATCCTGTTTTTGGCAGCAAGCTAAATTTGGATCAGTTTAGATATGATTTTCTAGGTTATGGTGCATATTGAATGTTGTTTCTCACTTTAATATCATCGTTTGTTTTCAGGTAACAAGATGTGGTTATTGTAACGTATTGTTGAAACTCGATAAACTCCTTCAACATTCATGTTTCGAAATATTCGATAGTGCATCACATATTATAACGCTTGACGGGGCTGGCAAACTTTTTATGTCAACAAGTATGAACTATTTGAAAATTTTTGAAAACAAATCCGATCAATTTCATACACTTGGGATTAAATGAGAGTTGAAGATGAAATCGAATTTGAATGTCATGAAAGGTCTCATGACATTGAGAGAAATTGGTGAACAAGGGGTGCTAATTGATTATAATAATTTGAAGTTTTGTAAGGGGATTCAATAGCAAAATTTTTCAGAAGTTCGACTTGTTCATGTGTGAGGGTAGCATTACATAGGTGTCTTTTCATGGAAAATAGAGGAATAATATTCCAATTCACAGAATATCTATGACGAAAGCTCAAGGACGGAGCAACAGTTTATGTGAATTTATTGTTTTCATCTTTCGAGCGTGTTCCGAGCTGCATATGAGTGAATTCCGATTTATTTGATTTTAGCATTATTTGGATAAATTCAACCACAGTAGTGAGGTTCCATCATGAGATATTGCAATAACGAAACCCTAAAAAATATACGAATTGATCTACTTCAACTTGACATTCCAATGAACATCTAGTGACATTTTTTTTTCAACGTATTGCTCTTGGAATAGCTCATATGAAACGAGAATGACTCTGTTCGGTTAAAATAATTTCCATTAAAATGGAAATGAGAGAATTTATTCAACTGCTTCTTATACTTTAAAGCTAACGTAATTAGTCATATCGTGCGATTTATCGAAATATCTTCATTTTCCTATCTCACCCAGCAATCGATGTGGATTCAACCCAATCATCATCGTCATCTCAATCACAAATAAATAAAAGTATAACAGAAGAGAGAAGAGTTCCAGAAGTTCAACAATTAGATGAAGATCTGATCAGTGCAGTCCATCAGCGACCCCCATTATACGATCACCGTTTACCTTCCAATCAGCGTACCAAACTGATAAAAAGCGATTTGTGGCAAGAAGTCAGCAATTGTCTTGATGGTATATAGAATATTTTAGCTATTTTTTTTCTGATTCGAATACATTTGCAACACTATTCATACAGGAGCGTATTCAACGAATGAGGCTGAGAAAAGATGGCAATATTTGAGGGACTGTTACATAAAATCTCGGAAAAATTTGGAAAAGAAAGAAGTAATAGAACGGAGGAACAGTGCCGATGGTGTTCCCAAACATACCCACAAACCATCTTTCCGTTTCCATCATGTCATGACTTTTCTTGATGACATATTGGAACATAAGCAGTGCGTCGTACAAAATTACAATCACACTCTTAGTTCTTGTTCGTCATATTGATCAAGTGGTAACTTGAATTTCAGGAGATCATCATCATTAAGATTACGTTATAGACGTGAAGCTCGAACAGTCGTAGATAATTCCCGTTCGAACTCACCATTCAATGATAGCTTCGACGAAACAGATATAGAAAATGGGCCACCATTAACTCCATCGCCCGTATCTTATTTTGCTGTACCCACTACATCGTCTGAAAGTTAGTGACAAAAATGCATGATCAAGGTAACACCATCGAATCGCAAAATAATGGCATGTTTCATTCTCCTACAGGAAAAGAGAGTTCTCCAAATAATAGGGAAGTAGATGAAACTTACTTGAATACCTCACAAAATAATGTTATTCTATCTCCTATCGATGGATTCATGTTAAGACTAGCTGAAGGTATGCGCCGCTTACCCTATAAAGCACGATCGAAATTAGAAATGGCATTCCTAGCACAACTATACGAAACGGAAGAAGAATTAGGATTATTAGATAACTGAGGCGAAGTAATAGAAATTTTTATGCATAAATATATTTTTTGTATTTGTTTGATGAAAATAATTGAACATATAAATAAATGAACCATAAAAAGATTATTCAATTTGATTACTCTTCGAATGTACACTTGTGACTTTCAAGTATGTATTGAGTTTGTTACATGAATTTATCCAAGCTAATGAAGACTTTGTTGATACCGTGGATGATGAGAATAATATGGCGAATGATATTGCGTATGATTCACTTGAATAATCATTTACGGTATGAAAAGTCCGGGATGAAAATGCAGCGACGTTTCGAAATCCTGAGAATAATTTTAGCGCCATTTTCAAATATTTGGTGGTTACGATATACAAACTGATTCTGATTGGCTCTCGTGCTGCATGAGCAGAACAGAAGAGAGTGCGAGCACCAATATCCGATATCAGAGAAAATACTCAATTTTAAACTGACTTGTTGAATACACACATGAAGTTCAGGAAGTTGACATGGAAGTGTTATGATATGATGTATATGCAATATGGAATGAATCGGAAACACAGTTGCATTTTAGCGAACAATTCATTTATTCGTTATTTCAATACATGGTGAGATTATGGGTCGACCATACAGACGATTTGGTCAATATCGGGGAACAAAAAGAAAAGCTACTACAGGACCGAAGAATCCAGGTAAAAGTTAAACGTTCTTCATTTAGGGAATAGATCGGATATTGTTCGGTACGCTAATAAATAATTATGAACTTAATGACATCAGTATAAATCTTCCAGTTAACCTACAGGATCACGGCGCGTCCGACGAATCTGCTCCTAACAGCTATAACCTAGATGGTGATGATCCATTGTTCAATGTCTATGCTCTGACTAAGGATCCAAAATCGCGTTATTATGGAGCTAAATTATATTTTGATGAAGAAGGTTAGGCTAATCTAAAATCTATCACAGTCTCATGACAACATGAGCTAATTTTTAAGTTCTAATTAAGTTTATGAGGAGTTGGTCTTGAATGATTTATCTAAAGAGTAATTCATGTCCAATAAGATGGCAAACAAATATTCCAGTCTCGGAATTAAAATAATGAAACAATATCCGATCTTGGGAATTTTTCCCCATCCGCGAATCTATTCGTAAACCACATATAGGTGCCCCTCCTTTTCACGAGAAATTATTGAATCCAATAGTTTTTTATGGGTGAAGAGTGGAATATCATTAGGCATAATAGTTTACTGAATAATAATCACAGTGTTCTCCAATCGAACATGGGAATTCGACTCGTGAATGAGTTGACATCTGTGAGAGTGAAAATTATACCTTTCAGGTATCATTGAAAATGTGAGAAATCATATAAACAACAATATAATGAGGGGAATATGAATGCAAAATCAATCTGTTCTAGATTTATCTAAGAATCACCTGCTCATCAACAAGATTGAAGCCGCAGAGAATTTCATGAAACGGAATCCGAGTATAATAAAGATAGATCCTCAAAAAGAAAGTCCGGCGTTTAATATCAACATTGATCGGTTCTACAATGATCAAGAATTCATGGATAAATGGGATTCTTTCAAGAGTGATATATATGATAATCCTCGAGAAACTCTGAATTGTTTGGGGTTGGCGCTCCATCAAATGATTATAAAGACACCACCAATAGACAGTAGTAATAACACATTGGAATTCGAAAATTTGCCTATGATACGTGTGAAGATATTCAATCATAAACCTATTGTTTCTGTCAGTGAGATTAAAGTTAACAGTTATCATAAGTTAATATCTACAAGAGGCTGTGTCATAAGGGTTGGGCGACACCGGCTCATGGCACAATGGATTCTATTCGAATGCATGAAATGCCATGGCTGTCAAATCGCAAAACAGCCAGAAGGTATTTACAAATTACCGAAAACATGTGAGAATTGCGGGACGAGTAAATTCGAACCAAAATTAAGTTCGCCTCACGTTAAAACAATTCCATTACAAGTTATCAAACTACAAGAACAGTTAGACACCTTACAAGTAAGTAAACCTATGAGATGTTTCAATTCAAAATAAATTAGCCACCACTGTCAATTTCTTTCTTCCATTTCAGGATGACCGAGGAAAAATGCCTAGGATTCTTGAAGTTGAGCTTCTTGATGATTTAGCAGGAACCTGTGTCCCTGGTGATGACATTACAGTAGTAGGAATTATCAAAGTTAGTTGTATTTTCAGCTGATATCTTCATCCATAGAGTTTTCAATCACTCCCGACTCCAGTCGAAACAGAACTCCATATGGGGTCCTTGATTAGGGTCAGACTACTGTAAAATTCCTTTCGGAAGTACCAGGCAGTATTAGCATAATCCGAATAATACGAATTTATCTCGTTTCAATGACTGTAGTTTTGAAAGGACGTGATTAAAATCCAGAAACGCACTATCCATATCAGCATTTGTAAATATTGACTGTTGTCATCAGGTTCGAGGCATTGATGATGGTGTGGCAAAAGGAAAAGATGCTTCTGGTCCCAATGCTCTATATATGGAGGCAGTATCAATAGTTAATAATAAGAATAAATCTCAAAATAAGCATGCGCCAGACATGGAATTGGGATTAGGAGATCTCTTCTCTATTGAAGTACGTGATACAATTAATAACTTTTTCATTGATGAATAACTTTCGTTTGGTCATGATTGATCTAAATTTTTTTCAGAAAATTCATGATGATCCTGATGTATTCTCCTTACTCGTCCGCTCATTGTGCCCGAATATTTATGGCCATGAAATGATTAAAGCCGGTCTGTTGCTGAGTTTATTCGGCGGTAGTTATCGGGAAGCATCTCCTCGAGATGATATTCATGTTTTAATGGTTGGTGATCCCGGACTTGGTAAATCTCAACTTCTACAAGCTTGTACTAGGCTCTCCTGTCAAGGTACATGGAATGCATGCAAATCTTTGAATCAATAAATAACCAAGAAAAAAACTTCACTCTAAATCTTCAAACTTTAGGAGTTTATGTTTGTGGTAACTCCAGTACGTCATCAGGTCTGACAGTAACGTTGTCGAAAGAGACTGGTACGAATGATTTCGCTCTAGAACCTGGAGCACTAGTTCTAGCAGATAGGGGCACATGCTTGATCGACGAGTTTGACAAAATGCCCACACAGCATCAGGTAAATAGACGTTTCAAGGCATTTGATCCGTATCGACATGGAATATAGGGTTCAATATTGATTATGAATACTTCCGCAGGCATTACTTGAAGCTATGGAACAACAAAGTGTTAGTGTTGCAAAATCAGGTATCATATGTTCACTTCAAGCGAGAACGTCGATAATAGCAGCAGCGAATCCCTCGCATGGGCTTTATGATCTATCGAAATCTGTTATCAATAATCTGAATCTGAGTCAACCATTGCTCTCACGATTTGATTTGATATTTTTGCTTCTGGACAAACCCAATGAACATGTTGATTCGTTAATGTTAGCACATGTGATGAATAAGCGCAACAATAAAGTATGGACCACAACTGAAACCGGTAACGACACATTAACAATGAGTAATTTGTCCGAGAATATTTCACTCAAAGCGCGACTGGTCAAATCTTCCAAAGAAAGAAATGACATATTGTCTCAGTCGATACTCCGAAAGTATATATCGTATGCAAGACAATATGTCAATCCGAAATTATCGCGCAGTGCAGCAGACGTGTTACGTCAATATTATCTTGAACTTCGGAAGAAAACCAACATTTTTGGATCCCTACCCGTTTTTCATAGACAATTGGAAGCTCTCATCAGACTTACACAGGTACTTTACCATCTAGATTGCTCTATTCAGTGAGAAGAAAACTGCTATCCGGCACCACTATCCTTCTTTAGTGGTTCCACATTTAATCAAGTTTCACGACATTCATTAATTGTAGAATATCGGATTGGAAAAAAAAACTATTTACATACAACAACATCTAACAGAATATGGGAAGATTCTCTAGGACATAGTGAACATCTGATGAGTCGTGTTTCTCAAGAGGAGATATGAATGAATTGCATAAAAAAATTTTCATTTCACGATTACAGGCAAGGGCTAAAATGGAATTGCGGATGGAAGCCACAGAAGATGACGCGCTTGAAATTATCGAATTATATAAATACACGTTGGACTGTGTACCTTCAGCTTGTATCTCTGATCAGTCCAGAACTGATACTGGAAAATTGACAGTAAAAAAAGTTGGTATCACCATGATATCCTTCAATCAATGTGAATATTGATTCTTTTCTCTTATCTCGTAGTTAAATGCGTTCATCCAAATTTTACGGCAAGAAGCAGATCAGAACAAGCGATTGTTCACGCGGACAGATCTGATGAATCTCGCTAGTGAAGGAAGCATAATGATTCAAGATTTCAATCGTTTCATCAACCGATTAAACGACGAAGGTATTCTACTACAGAGAGGTAACGATACGTACAAATTCATCGATCAATGAAACCTCATCGATACTGAACGATCGCGGTCGAATTCATTGTGATACAATATGTAATTTGCGATCAAACCATTATATGGTCATATTAAATTCTATTTATTCAATATTTAATTACATATGTGCAATTTGTTTTAATGTGGAGTGCTCTTAACATTGCTGAGCATGAACCATATTCGAGGTTTGTGATGATGAATAGGAGTATGGCATCGGTTGTTGCTGATATTGCTGTTGACAGTATTGGGGAATATTCTGCTGATACTGTTGCTGACAATTCTGAACCGGCTGTTGTTGATACTGTCGCTGGTAGTATGGAGGTGGCTGGTTTTGTCGATATTGTTGCTGTTGTGGCCACCCTTGCATTTGCGATCGATATAATTGCTGTTGTACTTGAGAATCAGTTGGAGAACTATAATAGTTCTGCGTGTCAATATGATTTGATGGATCGTAGCATTGAGATTGTAATTGATTTGAAGACGATTGCCCCGAACCACAGAATGGCGTCAAAGATGATGGTGGAGATATGAATAATGGCGGAGGATACTGAGTGCCATTACTGTTTTCTGGACAAACGAGACGACAGTACGCGGCCAACGCAGATTCTCTTGCTTTATCAGCGCTGTAAAATTTCTCCAATGCCACTTGTGGATCTCCAAGATCTGTCAGTTTAAGTAACGCGGCTCGACCGGGGTGACAGACGGGAAACAATTTCGTCATGCATTCGGGACGACCCATGCAATCTAGAAACATGCAACGGTCCTGAAGACCATTTCTCTTTATACACTCACATTTGTAAATCTGACCACCACGGAATTCGTAACTCTTGCATGCCTTGACAGGAATCTTAAATGAAAAATTTGAAACTGTTATCATGGGCACTCGAAAAGAAGAAACAAGGATAATGTCATCATCGATTCTAGCAAAGTATGAGAGGTGTCACATCATTGTCGTTTCGCATGATCAGAATTTTCAGAAGCCAGGCATTTGCCTTTTACATGAAGTCCGGAAATAATTCGGCTAAGTTCAATATCGAAGAATTGTTTTTTTAATAAATCAAATGTTCCCGATTCGGCTATCTTCTCCACGAAGATGACGCGAATACTGTCATGATATTCTCGAGTTAATAATTCGAAGAAAGGTAGCTATTGCAGCTTACGCAATATGATGGCGATTCTCTGTTCAATGCATCAGCAGGGCTACATGTAGGTGGTGGGTTACAAGCTGGCTCATCCCATTCACATGGTTTCCTACAATTCATTTCATATCTTCTGTAGTGAAACTATATCAAAGAGGTTACTTATTTTCAATGTTGTTTTCAAAACCACACTTTTGATCCATGCTGGCCACGAGACATTTCAATTCGGATAATAATTCTCGACGACGCTCACAATTTGGATTCTTCCCATCGCAAGGCATTTTTATCAGGTAAATTTTATGATTCCAGAAAGAAGACGGGAGTTTTACCTCGTGTTATTTTGACTTATACAAAGAATTTTTATATTTTTATATTCTTTTTCAAACTTTCCTTTTATTGCGACACCATCGTCATGCTGTCAACACTATCCGGGATACTACTCAGAATTTTTATGTTGATACTTTTTACTAGAAGAATTCAAATCATCATTCACAAGATATGCGCCATACTTATAATTTTCGTTTTCTTTCTATTTTTCTTTTCTTTTCCGATGACATTTGACAGATGTTGACATTACATAAAAACAAAGTTTCACAAGCGTAACCTCTTCATCAATTCATCTTGACATTGAATGGAAACTACGAATAACTATTGTCACAGAAAATATCAATTTATTGTTCTTCGAGTACATGCTTCACATTATTATCTAACAGAAAAATGGATATGGACAAATTGAAATTTAGAATGACGGTTGTGTGCAGCTGTGACCAATCATAGGTCTACCACACGTTTGGTTGCAGTAGCCAGTGGGATCAGCTCGGTACCATTTATCTGTCCCCTAGAAAAAATGTAAATGGTCATCACGTTGCATAAATCTCGTATTAGCGCGAATAACTACCTGCTCAAAATATTCTCGACCTGGCGCTGGATTTTTCAATTCATCTTTCACAGTTCTAAATGTGAAAACTGGGATTCGATGAATTGCGGACGTGCAGAATGTGATGAGTGGCCGATTCTGTGCATAAGTCCAAGACGGTCTACATTCAGGGGGACTGGGTGGCACGAACCAAGATTCAGGGTCATTCTGGCGTTCATATATAACATGCATATTGGTTCTTGTAGTTTTTCTGATAAAATTCACGAGATTGCATTAACACATATTCGTGACTGATAAATCAGTGTGAACTATGTTGAAATCAAATTTAATTATGATACAATTTATCCATTTCTAAGAATATATCCTTAAGACGACGGATATTAGCATGATCCGGGTTAATTGTGCGGTTTGAGAAGCCCCAACCTCCAAGAATTTCAGCAACTGCTACTCCATTACCCGTTGAATATTGTGGAAAACGTGACTTTTTCGTTGATTTACTCATCTTACTAAAAGTTTTGGTAATTTGGAATCACTAAAAAATTTCTGGGAGTCTGGACAGATATTGCCTGAATTTATAACTATTATTATTAGGAGAAAATCGATTGTCAACTATTTATGATTTTCAATACTTGGAATCTAAGCAAAAACATTGACTCCATCAACGCATGCACGACAAGTTATTTCACCAGTTACCCCAAAGAATGAAGTTTTTCATAATATGCATATATGAATGCAGAAGTGGTATAATGGAATGAAGAATTGAAAAGGCCTGGCTGAGAAGATAAGTAATCAGTCCTTATATCTTCCAGCTCAGAGGCATATTCCTAATCAATTGTGAACAGAAATAAGATAATGGAAGCGTCTTCCTTGTGATTCATATGATGCTTTTCGTGGATGACGTTCGATCTAATATAAGTAATGAATATAGTGACCTTCAACAGGATGTACTTGAATTTTATATTGCATAGCCATCGTATATTTTTGTTGTAGCATAATCAGATAACAATATCAATATTCATTTTTCCCTTCGTATTGTGTGTAATTTCCATTTGCAAAGTTCACATGAACTTACACTACGTAGATTCAAAGGTAATTTTAATAGCTATGGTTGAACTGGGCTTTTCCATTGAAGTGATAAATTGGTTCTTTTCATATCTCACGAAACGATCTCAATCAATTATAGACGAAGATGGTTTACCAGTGGACTTTTTAGAAACTACTTCTGGGGTGCCTCAAGGCTCTGTCTTAGGTCCCATACTCTTTCTAATAGTCATAAATTTAGTCGCAATAAGGATTACAAACTGCAAATATGGATTGTTTGCAGATGATATGTATATTTATCGTCACTTTTCTCAACCTCATCTATTGCATGCAATTCAGCAGGTCACAACAGATGCACGAGCTATTGCAGATTGGACTAAAGAGCATGGTTTGAAACTAAATTTAGCCAAAACAGAGGCAGTGATTGTTGGGTTAAATGGTAGATTGAGAAAATTAGATATAAATCTGGTTCCTCCTATAGTAATCGATGGTATAGCGCTTCCCTATGTTAATTCCACCAAATGCTTGGGCTTATATATCACCAACAACCTTTCTTGGAAATTACATGTTTCCCATACAATTAAGAAAGTAAACTATGCGCTCCATAGTCTTAAGGTACGGAAAAATATATTTACCCCTGAATTAAGAAAATTACTAGGGTCATCAACTATCTTACCATTGATCGACTATTGTTGTGCTGTCTTTGTTGATTTCACTACAGAAAATGACCTAAAGTTACAACGTGTCATGAACTGTGCAATTAGATTCATTTATAGTCTCAAACGTGATGACCATGTAACACCTTACCGACGAAAATTAAAGTGGCTCTCTATACCATCCCGCCGAACATATTATTTAGCGACATACTTGCATAAATTACTACAAATAGAAAAACCAAATTATCTGAGAGAAAAGTTCATCGACATTGATTATCGTCGCTCCCAAAGATTAGCTTGTAAGTCAAACAATGTCAATTTTGAGATTCCACAATTTATGTCAAATTATTATGAAAACTCATTTGTTGTAACAGCTATACGTTTATGGCAAACATTGCCTCCAGATATAATTGGTGCCTCTAGTATTGAGGTCTTTAAGACAATGCTGTTTGATCATTTGTTCGAACATGATGTCCAACTTACTATCCATATATCATCTGTGTTAAGCGTCTCTCATATCAAATACATTAAAAAACTTTATCACTCATTATTTTAGTTAAATCTGAATCTAAACCTAAATTTGATATCTAAAATTAAAGCAAATTATAATTCCAAATTCGAATTTTAATTAACCTGCGTAAACACTTAGTATAATTATTATAGTATCTAAGTATAGAGTAAGTCTCTTTAAACACTTACTCACATTATATCATTATTATTACTGTACACATTATTATTGTCAAAATTATTTTGTTGATACATCCTCATGGATTTAGAGCATGATGTGTAAACGCAAGCTTTTAAATTTGTTGGCACATCCCAAATCAGCCACAATGACCCCAAAAGATGGCACTACTTATGCTCATAAGTACATTTTCCTACTTGTTGCAATTTACTTGTGTAATCCTCATCGGTTCACAAGTATGTATGCAAATATTGAATCATGGCTCGCGGGAAATCTCTGATTTCATTATCTTAATTTTTTCATCGTAACACAAAATAAATAGATTTATAAAATTTCACGTCAACAAAATGTTTGGATTCACGAGGAAATGTTTACTTTTACGGTTAGAAAAAATTGGTATGTCACGTAAGAAAGTATTTAATACACTTCAAATATATTTTCGTAGATAATGAGAGCAAAACTACTAGCTAGTTAGGTTATGAACAATATCATGATTCTCTGACGAAATAAAATAATGCAATATGACAAACATCACAGGTACACAATTAATAGCATACCATTCAACTGTAACTTCACAAGATGCTCTAAGTCGGCAATCATGCAATCATCAAATTCATACCACTTATGGACAACCTACAGCGACTTCTCACCCCCATCTTCTTCGACCCGGTGAGCTCATACCGGGAATAAAATTGAGTGAATTCAAAACCCGACGCACAAAACTGGTAGAACATATAATAAGTAATGGGTATGTTGGAAAAGTGTTGGTAAATCGACATATTGTGATAATCCCATCATCAACTAAAGTGTATATGTCTGACAAAATACCATATGTATTCCGGCAGAATACAGATTTTCTATATTTTACTGGATGCCAGGAGCCTGACAGTCTATTAGTTATAGTTGTCAATGGTGATAGCTTTGAATCGACGTTATTCGTACAAAAAAAAAATCCGCGTTCAGAGTTGTGGGATGGTCCTAGAACTGGTGTTGATGCTGCAGCTGAAATGTTTGGTGTTGATAAAGCATTGCCAGTCGCCGACTTTGAAGCATTCTTCAAATCTTTGGTACAAGAGAACAGAATGAACGCTATATGGTATGAAAGTGATGATGTTATTCATCCAGGAATTCATAAAACAATGTTACATACTGTGAAAACTTCTGGGAATCAGACCTTTCTTTCTCCAAAGACGATATTCCATGAAATACGATTAATCAAATCAGATGCTGAAATAACATTGATACAGAAGAGTTGTGATATTGCATCGGCAGCAATAGCAAAAACCATACAATCATCTAGAAGTGGAGTGAGCGAACACGAATTATTCGCAACCGTTGATTACGAGTGCCGGATTAACGGTGCTGAATTCCTCGCTTATCCACCTGTAGTTGCTGGTGGGAAAAACGCCAATATAATACATTATATAACTAATAACCAAATTGTGAATAGTGGTGATATGGTTTTGATGGATGCAGGTGAGTCAATTATCATTACGCATTTCCGTGGAAGTGGGATGTGAGTTCTTTCAGCAATAAAGTTTCCGAAACTGAAATTGTACTATTGATATATCGTATCTAGAAGTGTTTCAGCTGTAGGTGTCGATCGTGTAGTTATCACCCTGCATGGGTTAGCATTCAGACTACTGAATGTAGAATGCGCATGTTACGTGCGCCACATTTGCTTTTCCATCATATTTTAAAACTCTATTGTTGAAAAAGCCATCACATTCAAATCTTCATCATATATGCACCAGTTAATGGAACTAATATGTGTCTGTATAACCCCTCAATTCATTCTGCTGCAACTTCTTTCCAGGATGTGAGTATCGTGGATATTCATCGGACATTACAAGAACATGGCCTATCAATGGTACTTTTACTCCTCATCAACGTTTACTTTATGAAGTGGTGTTGGATGTACAAAAAACTTTGATCCAACAACTTGGGGAGCTTCCAACCCTAGATCACATATTCTATGAGATGTGTCAATTACTTGGGAAGCGGCTGCAGGAAATCGGGTTATTGCCTAAAACTCTATCGGCAGATGCATTGTCATCTGCTGCTTTTTCGTATTGTCCACACCACGTCAGTCATTACCTGGGTATGGACGTACACGACTCTGGGAAAATATCGAGAAGTATCCCAACGCGGCCCGGCATGATTATAACAGTAGAACCAGGTGATATTCGTTGATAGAATCATCTCTTCCTTTTCCAATTTTTATGATGTATGATTACTTATCAGATGGATCGATTTTTATTCTTTCGCAGGCATATATGTGAATCCCAAAAATGAATTCGCACCTGCAGAGTTCCACCACTTGGGTATTCGCATTGAGGACGATATTCTCATAGGAGAAAAGACACCCGTGATTCTCACAAGGAATTGTCCAAAAGAAATTGACGAAATTGAAGCCTTAGCGAAATGTAATCAGGAATAAAACAAAGAAAAAAAAATAACACTACTGTGCAATAGTCATTTTTGTTTAGTCGGTTGAATAATGATTGAAAATTATTCAAAAATTTGTTTTATTGGAAATAATCGGATGTTATAAATTTGTATCCAGTAAATGATTAGCAAAAGGAGTAACAATACAGTATAAACAATTAGAGCTATAATAAACATCAAAACACTTGAAAGTTAACGTGAAAGTCCAACAAAAAGTTGAAATTTGAAAAAATGGCCTGGATGACGGTACCCAGCGAAATTAGTTCAAATTTAATTTTCTGAAATCCATATCAGACATTTTTAATGTTATAAAATTCGTCAGTTGTTTAACCCGGAGACGTGACCATACAAGATGATCATGAAGTGCATGAATTTGCGCTGCAGCAAGAGCAGCACTTTCAGGATATATCACCGTTGTGCAACCAAGTCCTGGATCGGAATAACAAATGAATAAAATGAAAATAGAAGATTCGTCATTCTGACACTTGGTGTGTTCATATATGAATATCATTTACCTGAAGGTACATTCAAAGAAGACCATATATCCAGAGTAACATTGTCCGATTTAACAGGCGGGCAATTGATGACTGGTAGAGTTGTATTACCAGAGAGCACTGGTCCGAGTCCGTTGCTTCTGCCTGCTACTGCAATCAATACTACCTAAACAAAACATAAAGAAAAAAATGAGTTGGTAGAGCAATGTCCTTGCCAAACGTCATCACCCTTGCATTTATCATTGAACTCATAGATTGCTATTATCAGAGCAAGTCACGAGGGTTAGATATTTCTTTCGTCAATAATATTTATTTCAACAGAATAGTATCTTTCATCTTACTTGTTCACCGCAGCCTTCGTATTCAGCTAAAATTTTCAGAGTTTCTTCAGTGCCTTTATGTGCACTGGTAACTCGCAATTCAACCCTTAAACCAAGCGCAATCGCATATTTTGCAATTTTTTGGCAGTGTTCTTTATCGGATGGTGAGCCCATTAGAATAACAACCAATGACTGGGCAGGTGGAATGAGATAGTCTAGTTGATTGGCAACCCATTTGAAATTTCGTTTGACGGTATCCAAATCCGTAGCTGTCACTGTCGTTAAATTCCTATATACCTGAAAACCAATATGTCATTTAACCTGAAATATTATGCAATATTTGTGAAACTCACTTGCTTGTCTTTCATCAAATTCTTGTCACCAGAAGGCCAGAGTCTCCACGAATCACTGTCAATTATGTCAGCAACCAAAATTTCACCGTTTGAATCAATCCCGAATTCAATCTTCATATCAATAAGCGCACAATCGCGTGTTTTCCATGCACGCTCCAGTACTTCAAATACTACCAAAGTAGTACGCTTCATGATGTCATATTCGTCTTTGCCAATGGTCACACCATTGAGATTGAATTTTGCTGAGATTATTTGCTCCTCAGACCATTGTGGATCATGATTGGCATCGTCTTTGAAAAAAGTTTCCTGCAGTGGTGGATTGAAGCGATATCCCTCAGGTACCCCTATAACGAATCAGTTTTCCTATGTATGATAAATTAATCCTGTAGATGGCAAAACTTCCAAGATGTACCGAAGTTATCGAACTTCGTATCGAAAGATTTCAGGATTGCTTTGTGAAAATTGAGTAAAATCATAACGAAAAATCCACGTAGTTTTTTGTCATTACCTGTGTGTCTCTTGAGAAAGCTTCCTGTGGCTATTCTTCGCGTGACCCATTCTATTGGAACCATATCACATCTCTTACTGACAAATGTATTGTCACTAATTACTTCAACGAACGCTGTTTTTAAACCAGCTTTATTAAGTAATTGAAATACTTTGGCGTTGGTAGCAGTACTGATAGCTGCCTTTCCTTCTAGATCATGAGATTTCACACCATCACCAGCTGTGATACGATCCTTACTGACCAAAATACACAAGGTAGAATCATTGGTCACCTCGTACACTTGCTTCGTCTTCCCTTCAATGATCAGTTTTCCTGGTTTGTATGTTGCTATGAATTTGAAAAAGAAAAGGACTCAAATTCCGCAATACTATTCAATCTTTAATTGTAGTTGAACGATCAGAAATAAGACGATTCACATTCACGCTATGATCAAGAAGTAAACAACACTTTCTAAAATTTCAACTCAATCCGTCTTTTGGTAATGTGGTCATTGTGGGCGATGCGAACACTTTGATTCCCAAAAACATTGAATTAAGTATGTTACCTACTCATCTACTAGTTCCAACAATTCCCTTTTCAACAATTCCATTACCACAAACAGCACGCGAAATTAGTGCGATTATGGAATTTAGACTTTACGAAGAATGCCGCTAGCCGTCCTTATAATTTCTTATCCAAGGTATTCAGAAAATATTCAATTGATATGATCCTGTTATTGATCTGATTTTATTATGGAATGATAACCAATTATGTAATGGAAAAACGAAGTGAGGGGCTTCCACACCATCCTCGTAGTTTGTGTATATCAAGAGTGATTAGATTTCAATATGCTCTGATAAAGGAGTGTTTCAAGATTCATGATTAGGGAGGTCATAAATCCTGAAAATGATCAAACTGTTTATCATCGTATATGAAATAATATCAAATGAAATAATAAAATTTTCTTCCATGATCGATGACAAGTAGTAATCATTCCAGTTAGTATACCCCAAGTGAACTTGTAAACATGAAATGTGCAATAGAACAGCAGACCCCGAAATTTGTGATACGAAAAACGTCAAAAGACTGAACAGATCATCGTTACTCCTGCATACATAAGAGATGACTGATTCAATAGAAAGAAAAATGAGAACTACACAAATTTACATCGTGGTGCTCTATGGCAATCAAAAGTGATGGAAAAACAAACAATCAGCGTTACACCTACATCTATAAACGCGCGCAAACGTTATTTCTCCCATCAGTAATGCGTGTGCCGCATGGAACACGTGTTGTGTGAGTACAGTCAGGATAAAATATTGTCCAAACTCTGAACATAATCCTCTGTACAACTTCAGTTGATTTTATTACAATTTATGAAACGAGATAACAGAGTGCAGAATGAGATTGAATAAAATCTTAGAAACGGAAAATTTTCATAAAAGAAACTACGTACAATTCTAATAACCGAAATTTTCATTTATGGGCACCATTTTTGGAAAGATCGACAATCCATCGGCATTTGACTTATTCATTTTTTGAACACATGCAAATTCCTGCGTGACCAAATTTCCCGGCTGATGTATTGTTTACTGTTAAAATGAATAATTAAAAGAAACATCATACCTGCCATCGTGATTGCTTGTTGTAGTGATCGACGTGAACGATTCTGATTTATGTTTGATACTGCGTTTGCTGTAAGTTACAGCCTGTAAGTGTTTTTCCCTGACGCTACCATCCAGTGTTCATCCCCACCATGACGTGATTTCATTCCCATTATTGTTAATGATTGGTTGGACTGGTTTTGTTATCACTCGATTTCGGCATCGTAAGATGAAGTGTAGACATTTCATTGAGTACACACTGAAAAACATTGTTTTTTATATACAGATGAAGATTCAATAAGTAGATCTTCACTCATATTGCTTTGGAAAAAAAAAACAGATTATACATAGCATGAACTCATGAAAAATAACAAATACACAGTTCTGTTATGATATATAATTGTTTACATCAATGAAAATATGATAACAAATATCGTGTTGATGAATTATCTAGAAAATTAGTCAATTTTTTCTACTGTGACATACAAACTCGAGACAAATTCATATTGAATCATTTGGATATTTTATTTTTAGATCATATTAAATGATGTCGAAATCAATTGATGATTTAGTTTTCTGTCTGTAAACAGGCGGGTGCGAGAAGAAAAAATACCAAAAGCGGGGATAATGGTCGTCGTTGGTCGGATTTTATTTCGTGATTATCAACAGTTCCATTCCATTGGCCGAACGTAGTCATTCGTACAACGCCACGCGGTCGGTAGAGCACATTTTTCCAATACGACGCGCTCGTGTCCAAGGTTTACAGTATAGAAAATAAATCGTGTGGATTTGGTGACCCACGTGGTAAGCATCTTCATGTATTTTTGTGTTTATTCATCTGTGAAATGTAATATTTGGAGAACGTTGCATCATCTCCATTCAATCTCATCACGATCACTCATGTTCTGAATGAGTTATTTAGTACTCTAATTCTTGTTTAGGACGATAATTTGGCGTTATATATCATTACATCAAGTCAACAAGTTGATACAGTTTCTGTCAAAATTTAACCGGCCTCTCGCATCTCACAATGGCATAACGGTTCAGAATTATTCATATTCATTCAATCATTTTTATTTTAATTATTAAAATGCGTTGATTCAAATGCAAGAAGGAAAGGAGTTCTGTTTGTCTCTTACGATTTGGTATTTTTATTGATTATGATACGCATGACATATCCACAGGGTCGAATGATATTAAATGATATCATATCTTTGTTTTTGGACTGCCCTCAACTGTTTACGAAATTTATCGATCTATCATTGACACTATCATGAGTGCAACCCTCTAAATCTTCCCATTTGTTATTCGTTTCTCATGTGCATATTTTGCAAAAAAATCTTCAGTTCTCTTATTTACTCCGTCTTATTTTTTTACACGACCTTATCCTTATAACAGCTGAATGACAGTGATGTGAATATCATGATTCCTCTCTAAGCATTATGACTGTTATACCCAAAGTGGTGTTTTGTCGACGTTGGGACGAGAATAATTGCATGAAGAATTTTACTATTTATATTATGTTGAATCATTTTCGGAATTTTCTCGATCTCTTACACTACCAATAAATTCTTCAACTTCTTCATCATTTTATAGTTCATTTTTCCAAGTTTATTTTACAATCTGGATGAATGTGAAAACCACGGGTATTTTTAAATGAACAATTGGAATGAAATTCATTACAACCCGATGATAATCTCATTCAGAAAATCTCTCTATTTTTTTTCCTCATGTAAAATTCCTCGGTATTACAATTTTGTGACATTCATTTGTTTAAACTAAAAAATATCATCCCTCGATACGGATTGCAAAGGTTGAATGTATTGATAATGCACAGATAGTAAGATACCGACTCGATCGTTCGGAATGAAGTTAATCTGCCAATGAAAATAATAATGATGAAATCAATTCGTATCAGATGCAAATGGTGCATATTTTTCATGAGAAATAACAAATTGAAGGAAAAAATTACAATCTATCATGAAACTTGCAGGGGGTCAATAGTTTATGAGAGCAGTTGCGATAATGGTATGTTGTTGTATGTCAAAACGTCTCAGCGGGGTTTCGCGATTCGAATGATTGGCGTCATGAGCTTTCATATCAATAATTATTTTCGCAATTCATAAACTTTATCTTTAACGCAAGAGAACAGTTCACATTAATTCTTAATAAATCAAAATATATTCGATTCAGTCGAAATTCAAATGAATACGCAATAATACAAGAAAAATATTCTCTCAAGCTTCAGAGGCCATTATGTGTCAAGACAATATCGAACATTGACAGTGTAAATTTCATGTTCACGTTTATGAGGGAGGATCCTGAATACAGAATGCTCTATATGGTATGTTTACTGAAATGTTATTTTACATCTTGCAGAATTATCAGGAAGAGCAATGTCTTGCGTCACCCTAGAAGAGGAGCAATGCGCTGTTGCAATGACTCGGTTATCGGTTGTTGACAAATATGCGAAAAAACCACGGAGCAGAGGCGAAACTCGTGGGCAAAAATTATCAGGATTGACCCATGAATGCGGAGTGTTTGGATGTATTGCGGCAGGTGATTGGCCGTCGCCGATTGATGTCGGCCAAGTGATTTGTTTGGGTGAGTAAATTGAAGTTCCGTGCAGTTTTTTTCAATTGTAGGACCGCCAATTCTTTGTGCCCATTCAACTTCCACGACGAATGCGACTCCGTGTGTCATTTCAATTATGTCATGTGCGTCATGCAATTTTCCTCTAATATAAACCCCGAAATTATCGTAAGAATTGCATTTTCCTTCAATGGATATTTAGTGGAGAATTCTCATTGTATTGAGTTATTTTGGTGTACACAAACTGCTCCTAGAAAAGAGAACAATTGAAAATACATAAATGATAACGTTTGAGTTCTCATAATTACTTCTCCATTATTTTCTCCGGAATGAATTGCCCCGGGGTATACAACAACTATTTGAATCCTTATCGTGATCAAGAAAACTATTTGATTGAATTGACATAGTCTCATGTCCCAATTCAGATGAATGTGTTCTAATGGCATTAGAAGTAAATGACAGTAGTCATTTGTAATGAGTCCGAAACTTAATGAGCGAGTAATTACTTCGGAAAGCCATAAGAATACAACCCAATGAACAGTTTTCATTGTTTTTACTTTCTTCGAGTCAGGAAGATATCAATATTGCAAATCGCATGTAAAGGCACAAATCCACCTGACAGACAAAAAAATATCGCACAATTTTATAATTTTTGACGATCAGAAGAATCAAATCAATTTGAACGACAGTCGAGATATCGGTGGTGATCGTATGCATTGAAGATTTTATTGTGCTGTAATTACAAATGATAACTTGTGATGATTTTGATTTCAAGACCTTGTACCAACTCAGGATTGCGAATGAAATTGTTACAGGCTTGGTGGCACTTCAACATCGGGGTCAAGAGAGTGCTGGTATTGTCACGAGTGAAGGAGTTTGTGCCAAATCTTTCCGAGTACACAAAGGGATGGGAATGATCAACAATATTTTTAATGATGAAAGTATGAAAAAGCTCCGAGGCAATTTGGGGATAGGACACACAAGATATAGCACAAGTGCAGCAAGTGAGGAAGTCAACTGCCAGCCGTTTGTGGTTCATACAGCACACGGCGCCTTGGCTGTAGCTCACAATGGCGAACTTGTCAACACAGAATCTCTTAGAAAAATGGTTTTGGGCAGAGGCGTAGGATTATCTACACATTCGGACTCGGAATTAATAACACAAGCATTATGTTTGAATCCCCCTGAACGTGAAGTGAACGGTCCAGACTGGCCCGCGCGAATTAAACACCTCATGCAACTTGCACCCTTATCGTATTCTCTGGTAATCATGCAACGAGACAAAATTTATGGCGTTCGTGATCCATATGGTAATCGTCCGCTGTGTGTTGGAAAAATTGTATCGGTTGGAAAACTTGCGCCGAATGATTCTGATGACGATGATGACACTGATGGTTGGGTAATTTCATCAGAATCTTGTGGATTTCTCAGTATTGGTGCACGTTATGTTCGCGAGGTTTTCCCCGGAGAGATCATTGAGCTTACTCGCGAGGGTATAAAAACAATTGATATTATTGAAAGACCAGATAAAAGACCACAAGCGTTTTGTATATTTGAATATGTCTACTTCGCACGAAGTGACAGTATTTTCGAAGGACAAATGGTTTATTCCGTTCGAATGCAATGCGGACGGGTTCTGGCTATTGAATCTCCAATCGAAGCCGATATAGTAAGTTCTGTGCCTGAATCGGGCACAGCTGCTGCACATGGATATGCGAGACAGTCGAAAATTCCATTCGCCGAGGTATTATGTAAAAATCGATATGTTGGTAGAACTTTCATTCAACCAAGCACGAGATTGAGACAATTAGGAGTAGCCAAAAAATTTGGAGCGTTATTCGAGAATGTTGAGGGCAAAAAGCTGATTCTCATTGATGATTCGATTGTGAGAGGAAACACAATTGGGCCGATTATTAAACTCCTCCGTGATGCTGGCGCAAAAGAGGTAATTATTGCACTCATCCGTAGATATACTGCACGCATGCTATGTGACATGAGGCGAAAGATATTTGCCGATTTTTATTTTTAAGAATTTTCCGTCATTGACGAACGTTTGAGTTCTGCCATATGATAGAAAGATTATTGGCATCTGGTCCAATGCCATTCCAGAAAATGGATGCACTGACTAGTATAAAATTGACTTTGAAGTTGAAATACAGTGTCTAATGAATGGTTTTGCTTCTTGCGTTGCAGGTTCACGTAAGAATAGCTTCGCCACCCTTGAAGTATCCTTGCTACATGGGTATAAATATCCCAACTAGAGAAGAACTGATTGCTAATAGATTGGACAACGAGAAACTTGCAAGACATGTTGGAGCCAACAGTTTGACGTATCTTTCCGTCGAGGGTCTTGTCACCGCTGTTAGACATGGTATGGACAATCGTGAAAGCAGTTACATTGGACACTGTACCGCTTGTTTGACTGGCGAGTATCCTGATGAGTTGCCCGGGGATCTCGATTGGTGAAGTGAATGTTACGATGTGATAGTACCCATAGAATGATAGCTACGTCATGAAAGCGTAGGTGCAGGGTAGATGAAGGCTGACTCATTTCCATTCCTGTCCATGGTTGCAATCGATATACACATTTGTTACGAACGGATGGCTATGACGGTGAATTAATCCAGTATTGCAGGATATCGATAGCAATTGGGTGATGAGGGAAAGAAGAAATAAAAATGTATAAGACCTTTATTTTAACTAACTGTTTCATCATATTTTTCATGCGAACTATTTACAGATGGGTGATGTTTGCAATTTATAGTAAATTAGCATGTAATTATGTACAAATATAAGTCAAAAAAAAGCATTTGAAAGTGAGAAAATACATTTTGTTATTTCGTATCCATTTCGGAGGCATACTTCTTCAATCTCTCAGAGATTTCATGCATTTTTGCTTCACGCTTTCGCTGTTTCTCAATTTTTTTGTTGAATTGATCCATTTGTACGGTCGCTGTTATATCCGAGACGTTAAGGATTTCTTCATTCGTCGATGATTTGGAATCATTGATCATTATTTTCGCAATACCGTCATTCACCTGTTTCACGGATTTTTCGCCATCATCTTCGGTGTGGTTTGCAATATTAGCCACTGTCATAGATTGACCGTCGGATGAATCATTGATGGTTTCACTAACTTCATTATTCGGTACGGAATCAGTCAATTCTGAGACTTGTTTCTCAGAATTTTCAATACTTTGAGCTACCTTTTTCCGTTTCTTTTTCGTCGTGTTCTTCCTGGGTTCCCGTTTTTCAGGAATTTGTATATATCCCGAATCTAAATTTGCTGTTGGTTTACTTTTTGTGAGATTATTTGATGAATCAGAGACTACAGGGTCCAGCCATGCAACACTATCTTTTGATGTGGATGGACCTGGATCTATTATTGTCAATGCATTCGGATCACTCTTGGCAGGAGTCTTGGAATTTTTTTCATTTTTATTGGACTTCGATGGATTTTCATCCAGTTCCTGTGCTGTCGGTTTGTACATCGCGAAAGGATTATCGTCATCGGACTCGGAATCCAGTTCAATACCTTGTTTTCGTTTTTGCTCCCGTTGTCTCTGTTTTTCCAAATATTCACTTAAAGCTTCCAGTCGCTCATTCCGCATTGCTTCCCATAATGATAGTGCTGCAAAAATCGAAACGGTACGATAAAAATGGTGAAAACAGATATCTCACATCATAATTCAGGTGTGAACATCAGTAACGCGCGAGCACCCAATGACTATTTCATGCAATGAAGATTGCATATTTTAATGAAGGTTTATGTCGGCATCCGACGTTCGTTGGTCATTAACCTCTATCCAAATTGGTCCTCGCCCAGAAAAAAAAAATCCAGAATATGATCATTCGTTCAACGTCAAAGTATCAAGAACGTGACTAGGAAGATATGTGATCGTGGACACATGAATATTGCCGAAATTGAAGTTATATCATTTCGCATATTGTAAGAATATTTCGACTAATGAATTATGAAAATTTGAATCTGGTCTGGAAGATATCAAAGAGTTCAATATTTGCGTATTTCGTCAAGTTCACCGACAATCATAAAAACTTCCTGAAGGGGAGCTTTGAGGATATATAACTTGTTATATTCTCTCTCACTTTAGTATTTCTAGTCAGTGATCGATCTGAATATAAGATAAACGCATGGAATCGGGGGATTCTCTCTTCTTATAATACTGAAATGTATAGTAGAGTTATGAACACGGCTTCATAGAGTCCCACTATGAGATTTTTTCACTCGCAAGGTGTGCAGAATTCTATTTAGAGACAGATGATGAGTCTCGTGTATTTTATAAATTATAAGTCTCGAATAGATAAGGTGACAATAGAAGTCGATGCGAATCCCATGAATCTTAGTGTCTTGCTAATTCATCTTATCTATTTCGCACTATTACAAATGAATGTCTGTTCCATTAGGAATCATCCAGAAACTTGGGTGATTCCTTTCTGTTCTATTTGGAACATGATGAGAAGGAAGAAAATAGGATGTCAGGTTTTGGTGGGATACCATTTTCAGTCACTTTCATGATCTCTGTGAGTCAAGCATAATTTCCATATCCAGCGCGAACGAAAGGTTTATGAGACGAATCATTGATGAATGGGCACTCCAGCAACTCATTGACTGAAAAACTCAGAGATAATTACCGTCTTTCTGATATCGAGGAGGGACTCCAGCTGCTTTTATTGTATCCATATTCGGTATACAACCAGGATGATTCGAATCACCCAAGACTTCATATCTCGGTTTGACGAATACTCTTGACATCTTCAAAATTTTCTTAGCCTTGGCACAATATTTCAGTGAAGCAGTTTTGTCGAATACTGGATCTTCAATCACGGGTTCGATGTTTTCAAAGAACATGTATGTACCAACTGCATCTTCATAAGTGCCCTCATAATACTGCGCATGAAATAGGAAAAAAAAGTCATTTAGTCTTTGCTTTCGAAATTGATGACAATAATCCGTAATGTCTCACCTTGCCGTTGACGCACATGATGGGGTGTTCGGAGTCTATTCCAATCATATCTAACTCGAGCTTTTCATCACAGAATGTATTGAGACCTGACATTCCGTCAAAATCGACATAAACAAGAATTTCCTCTTCATCATCTTCTAATGTCTGATCTTCATCTATCATTTTCAATCCTTTTATCTATTAAGTCGATCATAAATACGACGAGGATGTCGGGTACCCTTAACCTCACTTCAAATTTCAAGCGTGGCCTCCAGACGATTTACATCAACATTAATCACTTTCAAGTTGAAAGTTTCAACTTCAGCCGTGGGATACTTCAAAAATATGCGGGCTTTGTTAGTGATGGCGCTGATTATGGCCACCATCTTAGAATATGCATTCTGGAATTGTCTCAGTAACGTCACATTTTAAACTAATTATTCTACTTGTAGACTGATTGGAATTGAACACTACTTATGCAACAAGAATTTTACAGATTCTGGAATACATTTCAATCTGAGAGCAATTACATTTCGAAATTTTGGATAGAGACACTCGATGTATTCAAAAAACACTTTTGAATGTATTTACAACTAATTCATAGAAATGTTGAACACATGACTGATGTAACTGTGAAGTACTGTAAACAGTGCTGCCGAAACGTGGGATTTTTGTACCCCCTCTATACACGTCATTTATACGTGCTTCAGGCAAGCGCGGCGCTATGGAAGGGGTAGAAAAATCCCACGTTTCGGCAGCACTGACTGTAAACAGAGTTTGTTTATGGTGCTGTATGAGTGTAAACTTTCCAAACGGTTTGTTACTGCTGCATCACATAAACAAAATATTACAGACTATGGAGACTATACACAGGAGACCGAACTCCTATGGCCCCAGCGAATGAAATCCGTGACAAAAGTGGGTCCAGAGACTAATTCATTGGATGCCTGAAGA
>JABMBR010003041.1:0-28134 GCA_018881525.1 Meteorus sp. PSUC_FEM 10030008
ATATATAGTTTGTCGTGGTATATTGAACTTAGAAATTCTGTATTATTGTTCGATTGATTAATTATAAATGCAACTATACCAAATAATGGTCGAGCGCATGATTAAGCTTGATTGACTGGAATATCTCCATAATTCGAAGAAAAGACATGAATGATAGGAAAAATAGATATAATAATATTAATAATGTGAGAAATAGAAAACGTTGGATAACGTGTCTGAAAGCACGAAGAGATAATTTAACTCGGAAAAAAGTATATTTGTCAATTCATTCTCTATGCATATATTTAATAATATAAACCTCTCTGTATTTTCGATATGATTTTCCTCGTTTTTCTTGGCAATCGATATTTTTTTCTGTCTTTCATTCATCATTCTTTAGGTGAATATGATGAAATTCACTTCGAAAAAAACGACGAAAGTACGTGATGACACAAAAAATTGATACAATAGGGCTATAAAATAATTGAGATATAGCACTGATATCAAATGATCGCATCGTTTGAATATCGATACAAATTATTAAGATTTGTGCGATCTATAATTGATTATAAATTTCTTCATCTGACTTTCCATTTTCTCTGGTTTTTCAATTTTATTATTCATTAAATATACGTGCATGTATATATATGGTGTGTATATCTATTTTGTTTGAGGCGTAGAACATTTGAAAAACGATGAAGCCATAATCAGATGTCAACGAGTTATAAGAAAATATGAAAATAGACATGGGCTTAGAAAATTGATCATCTTAATGTTATGAACAATGTGGAAAATGTGAAAGTAAAATTATACAATGACAAATAAAATCGAATTCAAATAAATTAGACGTTGTCCCTAAATTATTTCAGTAATAAAATATAAAAAATGTGAAAACTATTGTTCTCAATTGAAGAGGGTGTGAAAGTTAAAAATTGAGAAGGAAAGGGAGGAAGAGAGAGGTAGAGAATGTGAGAAGACGAAGGAGAATGGAGAACCATAAATTTGACAGTGTTTATGATAATCCTGACATCACTTCAGTATCAGAGTACATAAAGAATAAATTCTATCTCGCAGTACTTTCTTCAGGGATACACGAACCAAAACCTATTGGGGATGTTTATTTCTTCACCATCGATGATGAGTTGATTTACAATAATTTTCACAATGACTTTGGACCTTTGAATCTAGGCTGCCTGTACAAGTAATCACCACAGTGACCTAATCGAGCATCATTATGTAGATGAATACCTTTCAATGAAAATCATTGCAGATATTGTTGGAGGGTGAATAGAAGCCTGAAAAATCTAGCAAATCGTCGTAAAAAAATAGTTCATTATACGACTCAAGATGAACGGAAGAAAGCAAACGCTGTCTACTTGATAGCAGCCTGGTCTATTTTATATCTGAAAAAAAATCCAAAAAATGCTCACAAACCATTGATTGAGGGAAACAATCACTTGATAAAACCATTCCAAGATGCTTCGTTAGGAGGATCAAATTATTATATCCGATTACAAGGTTGAGAGTTGATTAATATTTTGTCTCATTAATTGCGTGAGAAATGCATGAACTAGTCCAAGTTGTATTTCATTTCTTTCCTGTTCCCTAGATTGCCTAAACGCTTTATACAAAGCTGCAGCGTTTGGCTTTTTCAATTTCGACGATTTCAATCTATCCGAATATGAGAAATATGAGAAGCTCCAATATGGCGATTTGAATTGGATTGTGCCACAGAAATTAATCGCATTCACTGGTCCAAGCACAGAACCTCAAAGTGCTCATCACCCACCCGAACATTATTACAATTTTTTCAAGGGAAACAACGTAACTGCAATAGTGCGACTGAATAGCAAAGAATCTTATGACGCTCATTGGTATGTTCTAACAATGATATTTCCAATCATACAATCCGAGTTCAATCACGATTTATAGTTGTGAAACGGAAATTACGCTTTGAAGTACAGTCTGAATAAAACAAGTTAAAATGAAAACTCACTCAGGTTCACGAAAATTGGGATTCAACATTTCGATTTGTTCATGCCTGATGGTAGCAATCCGTCAAAAAGTATACTCAATCAATTCTTGTTTCTTGCTGAGACGATTAATGGTCCGATTGCTGTCCATTGTCGGGTATGAGAAATATTTTATAACACAGCTAACGCAGGGCGGGAAGTTCTTCACTCAGATTCATCACACACTCATTTACACAATTCGAATTAAACTCAATTGGGAATCATTTTACTTATCCACAACACAATTGAAAAATAGTTAATCCAAAAATGATCAGAGCAACTCAAATTTCGTGATTGTCTTGAGTGGTTCTTCTGGACTATGGTTGGTGCGTAGATGAATCCCGCCAATTTTAATCTGCTCTGAAGTTGCCGCTCAATGGGTATTTTAGAATTGAGTCACTCATTTTTTTCGAATACATCCATTGCAGATATGACTAACACAAATTTCAGGACTTCGCCGTTGAAGTCTCGATTCTCACAAACTCTCCTATGTATACTATTTTCGAAATGGAAAAATATCACTAATAAGTCATCCAGATATTGATATGAAATGATTCCCATTCGGATTGGTCGAAACTTTGTTCCCGCCAATCGCGCTCCCACCTCAGTAAGCGCGCCAAATTCGAACTGGTCTATCTCAGTAGATGCTCAAACCGATCGTCTATCGGAACTCCTGTAGTAGAATATGGAATACGAATCGTGTAAATGAGATATTGAGTAGAACAGTGGGTCATTCTATAACTCAATGACGATATTCCATCTATATTAAATCATTATCTAATTCCATCACATTTCGGCCACTCAATTTTCGTATAGTTAAAAAGTGTGTTAATAAAATGATAACTCTTGAATTTTCAATCATATTAGGCTGGATTAGGGAGAACAGGAACTTTGATAGGTGCTTACTTGGTAAAACATTACAAGATGACAGCTCGTGAAACAATTGCTTGGATGAGAATATGTCGACCTGGTTCGGTGATTGGCCATCAGCAAGCATGGCTTGAAAGTATGCAGAAAGAGTTGTGGCACTCTGGTCAACAATATCGACTGAAGCATTTTAGCAATATTGATGTTATCATGCATCACAAGCACGGAATAAATTCGATTGTTCATCAATTAGAAAAAAAATACGGTATGACTTTGTGTAAACACAACTCGTTAACGAAACGTAACAAAAGGAACACAGACATCTGTTGATAACTAGCGTATACATATCCCGCATGGAGAAAAGGTACGGTAGTGGGTGATTGAATGATTGAATGCGAATATCTCCTAAATCTGAAAGAAATATTGTGCAGATATCAGCCAAATGTGTATGTAACGAATTAAGTCGCCATTGCATGCGTACATAAATCTATTCGGAACAGTATATATAACAAAATAAAATATATATAGTAGTCCAAATGTTTCTTACAAAAAAATAATCATAATTGTAATATCATTTGAATGATTAGCAATCACTTTTCATCTGAAACAATTGTTCCCTAAGTTTAGGTTCCTCAGTCATCAATGCGTGACCAAAATCATCAGATCGTTTCGAAGATCTGTAAACAAATTTTCAAGAGATAAATCCACGTGAAAACATCGAGAACACAAAAGTCATCACGAAAAATGAAAAGTCTGTCGAATCTCGATCTTAAAATTATTCGATACTCACAAATGCGAACATAATTGACTGAGATGATATGGTATGAGATAACGAGCATGAGGTGAGAGATCAGCGAAAGGATCCTCGATTGAATTCGTGTTGTCATATCCCTCTAACCTGGAGAAGAGAAAATGATAAATTTATAATTGAAACACCGACATAACTAATTCTATCCCTATTGAACTTAACAAAATTTAAATTCACGTACCTGACTATGAAATGTTTACTGTATTGTAATGTGGTGTTAATGATACTCCGTTTGGCGCAATCGAGAACAGCTGGAAAGGCGATATCACGGAAGTCACTTATATTATCCAGACTCAATCGTCGGTCATTGGTGAGTATGATATTATTCGTAATTTGAGCAGTGATAAGAGATCGTGCATTTCGTGTGTCAATCCATACAACCCGATAATCTTTTCTAAATAATTGCGTAGCCCAATCACAAGCACCAACTCGCGCAACGGCGTCCAATTCACATGCCGCATACCAATCATAAATCTTCAAACAGACAAAGCACAAAGTCAAAAGTAGATACATGAAATTTTCGAATCGCTTATACATGAACACATTACATGGCAACTGCAATAAAGTTTGAGTATTTCCCGGAAATCAGACATAAATCTCATAAATGACTCTGATCCCTTCGCATATAAAAGTACAATGGCTCTGTCATCCGATGATCTTTCAACTTTCATATTGTCCTCATCTGTATCAATCCCATCAATTTCTACCTCCCTTTTCATAACTTGTAAATCTCCCATATCCGCATTTGAGTATGTTTGTTGGAGAGTTCGCTGTGAACGAAGACGATAAACCCAAACTGATCCTCCAAAGACAATCAATATAAAACATATTAGCCCTAAAGCTACTGGGAGAAGTAAAGTTGTAATGGCGGTTTTAATTCCAGGTTCGTGTAATGGACCAGTGTATTCAGTCCCATTTATGGCTTTCTGTTGACGCGTGCATCCTGTATGAGGAATCGAAGAATGAAAATAGATTATTTTTGTTGCGATTCAATATTGGTGTATTCTACTCATTTTCTTCCGAATTACATATTTCCTCACTTGACATCCATGTACAAGGTGTGACGGCACTATCTCTCGGTAAATTCCAAACTGAATTTCTTGCACATCGATCATCATCAGAATGTATATGGAAACAATAACCATCATTGTATGAAACTGGTAATGCGAAACTGCATTCTATATTATTTGTGTCCGTCCCATTTTCAACGCGAATCTACAACAAAATTTTTTCAAATGTTAAAGAGAAAACCATACTCATAGAACGATGTCGACAACCTAATTTCATTCTTGTAAGAAGGGCCATGCTGCTCTATGACCATATGCACTGCATACTATACATTCATCTCATTTTTTGGTCTTGTATAATACATATTTACCCTTATCAAATTGCAGTTTCCTTCTGATGTTCTGGAATCCACCTGCAAAAATGTGGAAGCAAATTGATATTAGTTATCACGTACAAAACTGTCAGACAGGCGTAATCAGAGGTTGAGAGTGGAAGGGTTGAGGAGGTGTAGATGAGATCAAGATAAGAAAGAAATGACACGAGAGTAATCATTAGAAGTATAAAATAAATTTTCTCTGATCTTGAAACGAATAAAGGAAAAAACTGATGTGTAAAAATTACCATATTTCTCAATTTCCCATTAATAATTTCCCAAGCGCATTCTGTTTCACTACTATATTTAGAGCACGCATCCTCTCTATTTTCGTGGCTGTGTGGTAATGCATTCAATTTTAATGTCATACTCGAAGAACCGGAAAGGAAGGTAATGACAAAGTTAAATGTCACCAGATTCGTGCTGTAAGAAAAGTTTTTGGTTTTCTATTTTACCTAATGAATACACTGGAAGAAGGTGGTACAGTCTCTCAAAAAAAGATGAGTGCACCATACACTAAACATGCTGTCGATTAAATAACAGTCAAAAAACCATGAAGAATAATACAGTCCAATATAAACTTGAAGGGAGAAGATTTCAAGTAGGCACGGTAATAATTACATCATATCAATCAAGGTTGGTAAAGTTATTCTACACATATATCGTGCGTTGTTATGAATTCATTTTACCTCTCACCAGCATCGTTCCGGTTATCATATGTGCATTGGAATTTCGGTTCCGCAAATTCTTCGCGGGTATAGTCGGTTTTGATGTATTGCCTCGAACGAATCGCATAGTTAAAATTATCGATCGTGTATCGTAATGCATAACATCCAGTGTAAATGTATCGGAAATACAGAGCAATACTGTCACTCTACCAAGAAGAGAATTTTGAGATAACATATAGAACCAAGTTATCAAAACGCAGTCGGATTGGAAAAGACAACGTGAATACCTTGCATTTTTCTGCATATCCTATTCGTCCTATCCCATCTCGTCTTGACACACATATACTCCTATCCGAAGAATGTACTTCCCTATCAAAATCATTCTCGAACTTATGCTGCTGACAGTCCATCTTATTCGTGATATTACTATTAACTAATAGCGCCACAAGGTACCTGCAGTCAGAACTTGGCATGTTCAATATGACTTTCATAACTCCTGTGGAAGGTCGTAGAAACACGTTAGATGACAACAATGAACTTGGGTCGCGAACTTCTGGTAATCAACACATCTATATATTTGAAAATTCATCTCATTCACCTGTTGATAAAGAATCATCTTTAGAAGATATCAACGTATGTTTGATTTCGTTGGAAATATAATCGAGGCTGCAAGTAGTAGGATTCGTACTATGTATCGGTGTGAGTTCAGCCGACTGTGACTCATCAGTATGGCATATATAATTGGCCTGGTACTGAAAAAAATAAATACTAAATAAACTAAAAAACTCTAGTCAAGTTTGATTTTCAAGGCAATGATGTTATTTTTGGATCATCATTGCGGTCACGTTCCATTTCCTGCCAGTGTTAGTGGAACTCCATCAATCCAGCTTTGATAAGGAATTCAGACAAAGATAATTACCGACCGAATCGATTTTTTGGAGAATTAGATACTTTCTGTAATATTTCCAACAAACATCGTTTCTCCCAAATATCAGGAACTGGACAATAGGACATTACATGAGTTTCACATTCATGAATGAGGAATATCATGGAGAGTGAAGCGAACAGACTGAAAGTAGGATACGAGATCTTGGGGAACGGTTTCAAGCTAAATATCTGTAGATTTGAATTATTTCTACATATAGTGCGTGAATACATACTCGACATTTCTCGGAAGAGCACCCCAATATGGCAATATTAATGAATATACTGAGAATAATATATCCCAAATTCATTTTATGTCGTTCGATCATCAGGTATGGCACCATATTTATCAGTATTTATCTGTTTACCAATCCATTTAGAAATTTTTTCATTCGTTCTCGGAAGCCTGATGCAAATGATGAACTTGTCCGAGAATTCATTCATACATATATGAAACAGGAATTTCTTCACCAAGTTAAAAGCTTCGGAGTGCCGGTGAAATAGGTTATGAAAATATTCTCTGGAAATGTATCTTCTCTATTCCATCCAATGTAGTTCATAGTGTGCAAAATGTGATGTATTACATTTAGAAACTTGATCTCACAAAATAAGCAAACATGTAAACTCATTCACGCTAAGGTGAAAAATTAAATCACACGAATAGACACTCGTTTATGACAATCCGTACACAAATAGGAAACGATTTACGTGCGATAATTTAGCATTGCAACTTTGCATATAGAATATTCTTGTTCTTTGCAACGGTTTAACACACATGATTTAGGGAGATGACTGATGCGCCAAAGCACATGAAACTCATAACAATAACATAACCACAGATCGTGATAAAGATAATAGCAGTAAATAATAACAACAATATCTATGAGAATAATGACAACAATGTAGAGATCATGACATATGAAGTTGCACACATATGCAGTGCAGTACAATATTGTATAGTGAAAAATATTTCACTCTTATTCTCTGATGTTGGTAATATCATTTTCTGTTTTATTGATCAGCTTGAAGGTGGTCAAAATTAGTTCATGGCGCGAAAGTGCGTTTTCACCATCGCAGAATAGTGGCATATTTGAATGTAATTTGATCTCGCAGCAAAGATGATTATTGAGAAATGAAAACGAAAAACATGGTTGAATGAGTTTCTGTCTGATATAATACATCAACACGATTCAAGACATATTATAAAAATCAGGTCTACATATATTAATAACAATAATCTATCAAAATCGTCCCACAATAATCACAGCATGTTTGGGAAAAATTATCAAAGGGAATGTTGAAGATATAACACATATAGATGTGGAAAAAAATATTTGTTGAATAGTAATAAACAAACACTCCATACGAATCCTCTAACCGTTCAAAAATTCATCGAAGTCCGTGAAGTCATCTTCCAGCACAATTTCCTCCAATGCAGGGCCTTTTTGCGGCGTTAGCACTTCTGAAATGTACATCATAGTCCATTTCACTACAATTTCTCAAGAATCCATCTGATAGATACGATAATATATTATCGCACAACTGGAACATACTTGGGACGATGCCTGTTGCTTTATAACTCTCGAGTTCTCCTCTAAAAACTTCATCGAATGTTTCCTGTCTCTCCTTCAACATTTTTCTATGATTCAGCTCTCGTTGCAAGACCCGTTCCGAATGTTCCGCAGCCAATTTAGCTATCATCAGAAAAATCATTTTTCTAATATGAAATACAATCAACCATAGAACTTTTCATTTATCTTAAACATAGATGGTATGAACTCGATGTATGAAATTCATGCCAGAAAGTTATCCCTTACTCCCCAAATATAAATCATTAAGAGAATCATCTGTGAACGAAACATTCACTTTCGTCTCTACACCTGTTATTCTCGTAATGATCAATCGTGTTATCTTTCTACCTATTGAATCATTTCGACCAATCGCCGCACATGTTTGTACTCAGACTGCTCAATGAAATCCATACACTTCATCAAATTGGATCATATATTATAATTGTTTAGTATACTCTTGTTTTTCTCTCTAATGCGAAGAGATAATGCAATATCACCTCTGACAGAATCCAACTCCGATAATTTCTTCTCTTTGTATAAAGCTAATTGGAACCTAGGATCTAGTTGTCTGCTTTGCAATTCAAGTGTTTCGTTGAGATCTTCCAATCTAAAGAGCGCAGCTTCAACGTCCTCAAAAGCTTCTTCCAACGTACCTGTGTCAAAATGCAACATAATGATTTCATTGATGTAGAGATATTAGTCTAAGAACTTGCTTTTACCTATTTGATCCATCAAATTTTGTATAGCATAATTTATTTTAGGGATCGTAGCTAATGTGCTATTCAAAATTGTCATACTATCCCATTGCGCACTCAATGTTTCATAAATACCACCAACCAACGCATCAACTTCTTGTGCTTTCAAAGCATTCTCTTCAGCAAGCTCATGTAGTTCATTCCATTGCAGTTGGAAATGATGCAAGACATCTGCGCCAGCACTATAATTCACTTTATCAGCAGTTGTAGCGGATTTTACTTTCGGACTTTCGGCTATGGATAATCCTCGTAAACTAGAACCAAAAGGAAAGATTGAATTTCGAATCAATGTGCTATCGTGTCATCGACTAAGTGAAAGAGTGCGATGATTTAGAATCCCACAGAATAAGGATTTCCAAACTGATTTGTAGAAGTATATCTGCATACGCAGAAGTTTGCTCTAGGATTGTACATTCTCCAGTATCTTTTACCATGTATTGGCGTGGTCTCTTCGTGAAACTAAACTTAATAAAATGAATATGGATGATTCAGAAACCTTTGGAGGATTTACCTGGCTGAAATCCCATCTTGTACTGTTTGGAATCTGCTCCGTAAATTACCAAACATTTTTGCACTTCAAGGAGTGAACCCTGTGGCTGAATATACATATAATTGAAGTTCAACCCTCAATATGCACAACATAACCTATAAAACATACGGTAGGAATTGTATCATTTCAACATGGAATCTCACGCCCATCATTCAAAAACATTGCATTGAAGGAAAGAAACTCCGATGTAATAATTTGTTGTGGCATGAGAAACAATTTCTGTAGGGATATCACTTCCAGACAAATTTTAACTCTTGGCACATATATTCGTATTATACATAATAATGATAGACTCAATATTATTACTGATAGGCACCAGGTGTGTCACATGATGGTTCCATACAAGACGGTCACTTCATGTAGTCAATACCTATATGTCAAATTTTTTATATACTCGTATTCTGTATGAACATATTCTGAAAGTATGAATGATTGTCGATTTTGCCGGATGCATGGACAGAACATGAGACTTCGGAATTCACGTGCTTGTGGAATGATCATATAAAATATATTTTGGGGTATAGATTTGATGAACGAGCCGATGATGTTCCTCATGTTACTTGCGTAATATGTGGAGATACGTCACACATAATGGGTAATATAGAGAATAAGATTTTAACAATAATTCTGGCACAGTGACTCGAAATTTTGAAAAGTAATTGTTAACAGACAGGAGGATCATATTATGATGAGAATTAATACACATTAAATCATGATTATTTATGAAATTATATTTTATATATCTCAATACTTCAAAACTATTTCAACATATCGCACATAAGCATCTTCATTCAAAATACTGGATTTCATATACAATTAATTATCATGCATATCATCATATGTCAGAATAAAAATTTTAATTATGTCTGTTTTTATTGCTGTCGCACCAAGGAACTATTATTGTTTTGCATTTGTACGATGCAAACGACAAAGAAATAATAAAATGTATGCGAGTGTGCATAAGATCAATAAACCATGATAACATTACTTCTCATTTTTCATACTTTTTCATAAATTTACTACTATCCCTTTCTACCACTTTTCGTAAAAATACTTATGTTACAAGTATATACAACAATAATATATTAAGTCAGTTCAGCCCTACATATTTATACAGGAAGATAATTTAATCTCACAAAGTATACTTTGATTCTGATTGAATTACAAACTTTTTCAATGATGCTTTGTAGAAGTGACAATAAATAATGTATAAATGAAAATGAAAAATTTTCCATGATGAATGATGATGTAGTACATTTGTAATCCATTCGATTCCACTGAAAAGTCACTAAACCTTCATTTTGTTCTTCTTTTACTCAAATTTCCAATCTCGTTTATTTTCTTTCATTCGTAAATATATTCCATCATTCGACATTTACCTTCCTATCACACATTGTTTCTGATTGGCATCATATATTTTTCACGCTAAGTACCAAACATTAGGCAAACATTAAAAATTAAAATAACAATTCATTTTTATCAACATTGGTATCAAATTTGAAGATAAAAACAATCTTTGAAACTTAGCAATACACTTGATATACCACGGTAAAGAGGACAGAAACGAAATAATTATTTAGGCACTATGAAATATCGTTTTGATAATGAGAAATACGTTGCTGTAGATCTAGAAAAATAATATACGTAGCAATTTGAATAGCCTCGTATTTATCCCTCTTTGTTTCTATCCCCTCCTTGTTCTCACTCTTTTCGTTCCTGTTTTTAACAGCTGATCATATTGCCTACTCTGAATATTACCATATAGTACAATACTGATTTCTCTTTTCATCATAATATGCGTGTACCATGAATGTTTCTCTATGACAATAAAACTATCGCGTATACCTTTCATAGAAAAAAAAAAAACAAAAAGGAATGAAGCTCTCGTATTGATCAATATGAGGTATGTTACGACCGACTAATTGAACCGACTGATTGAAAGTGGAGATGAGTGAAAATACACATCAGTGTTCTTCTTGTCGATTTCTCTTTTTTTACGTAATGGAGTTTTTCCCCCTTTTTCTCGATGTTGGATCGAAATGAAAGCATTTTTGATACAATTCAACGAAATTTTATACATAATATTGATATTGATCGAGATCGTATATCAATCGACAATTGGATAGAGCATATTCACACAAATAGATATGAATGAATTATTTGTGGATTCAGGTGAATATTTTCTTTGTTCAGAGTTGTTCGAAATTGAATCTAGAATGATCGCTTATCCATTTTTTTTTCGATCAATTGTAAAGAATTGTCATGGTATCATAAAAATGAAAAATAAAAATCCTTTGTTTTCTAATTCGAATTAATACGAACTATTCTAAAGCCCGAGAAATCATCATCACTATAGTTACCTGTTAGACAGACTTCTAAGTGGACCTAAACTCAAAATCGATGTAGCACCGAGTGCACCCAAATTACATGAATTGGGATTTCTTGGACCATCAATGGTTATGATTGGTAAACCGAAGTAACCGCCAGTTTGTGCGCTCAGTTGCGATAATGGAATATAACTTTGTATACCCAAGCTCGATAATCGACTTAATGTCTGTGGTGATTTCAAATCGATAACTGGAATTGCCAATTCTGTTCCGCCATTCATTGACATCGTATCGTGGTCTTTGTGATAAGTCTGCTTATGTAGTGATAGATCTTGAGCAGTTGGATACTGTGCCGGGCAGAGATTACATCTGGTAGGGAAAAGAAGTTCATTAATACTCATATTATCTTTGTACATTAACATTCGAAGAATCACATGATAAATTCTATAATTACTTGTGATGTAATTTATTGGTTCCTCGATGTGTTGTCATATGTTGACCCAAAACTTCCTGATTTTGAAAACTTTTATCACATATTTGGCACGTCAACATCGATCTAAAAAGAAAGATGAAATAATAGAGGAGATCACAAATTTGAATCATTCAAATTGCTTTCGTGAATTTCGTTCTTGAATAATTCAATGGAGTAATTACCGAGAGGGTCGTCCCCTACGTGCCGGATATGGCGGAGGTAAGGGTGCGTCTTGGGTGAGGTCGACCGTAGGCGGTCTCGGAGGTCGTTCAACCTCTTGCGATGTCCCTTGTTTACTTTGTTTATTTTGTGGGACGACGAATGGTTGTTCCACTTGCTGCTGCTGCTGCTGTTGTTGCTGTTGCTGTTGCTGTTGCTGTTGCTGTTGCTGTTGCTGTTGCTGTTGCTGTTGCTGTTGTTTCCTTTGTGTACTCGCCGGAATAATCGAAATGGCAGAGTTCAAATTCAAGGCCGCAACATTAACAGGTGGTGAGGGCACAGTTTTCTGTTGTGGTGGTGTCGGTTGTTGTTGTTGGGTAACTTGTTTCTGTTGTTCAGCTGCTTTATTCTTGCCCGCCGCTGGTGTGACCGTGATACCACGCGCTGCCAACACGTTAGCAACTGCTTTAGCATCAGCTTTTTTCCCACTATGCCCAGCTGAATTCTGCACTTGAGCTGCCGGAGATGAACCTTTTGTTTAGATACACATATTTTTTCCTCTTGTCATTCTCCTTTATACGATTCGAATGTGAATGATAAGAAATCAAAACATCAACAATCGAAAAAAGGAAGATCATGCAAAAATGATTTATCAAAATTCATGTGAATAATATATCGACATAGGGTGGAGATGTTTCCAAATACCAATGGATGTCGCACATGGTAAATCAATTGGAAAATAGAAAATGCGAAGCTTCTCATATTGCTAATGTGAAACCTCGAAGTTCATTTTGACACAACATAAAAGATTCGGAAGTAATAAGAAAAATAAGGGCGGAATCACTTTGATAACACTCACCAGGTTGACGGACACTGAGTGTGATCGAGTCCGTTAGATGAATCGTCGAATCGTTCCTATTGCTCTGTTGTTGTCCAGCAGACCCTTGAACATTTTGTATTACAGGTAAACCATCATTTCTTTTTTGCTGTGCAATAACATGACAGTCAGCGTCTTCATTCCTGTCGGGTAATAACAAATCCATCCGCCGTTGTTTTGACGTAGGTTCATTGACACCACGCTGTGGAATTGCCGCGGATGGAATAATTGACCTCTTCATTCGTTGCCGTGGTGGCGCAATGCCTGGCAATCTTGGCGCCCGTGTATTTGGCACAATTTGTGGATAACGTCCTCGTGACATTTGTTGATGCATTTGAGCAGGATATTGCGATGCGTACGGAGATGCATTATATTGTGAATACAAATGTGCGATGTGCGGCGGATATTGCATTGTTTGTGGACCAGTCATTCGATACAATGGGGGACGTCCAGGTGGTTGAGTAAAATAATTCGGACCATGGATCATCGTATTCGCACCCGGCGGTAAAGATGGTGGCATTTGCGATTGTGGTGGTGGTAATGACATTCGCTGAACCTGTTGGGCTAACTGTTGTACAGGCGCGGGGAGTTGTTCAAAGTTTATTGGCGATAACATTTGTTGTTGCTTCTGTTGTTGGTGCTGATGAAGCGAATGAGAATTATATGTTGGTGAATGTGTTTGATGTGGTGAATTGGTAAGTGGTGATGTCCGATTTATTTGGTGATGATTTACACTGTCCATGGTCATATTGTGTGGTGATGAATGATTTGATAAATGCGGTGAATTATTTTGTCGAATTCGAGGTGAACCTTCGCCTCCAGCTACTTGCGATGATGATCGAGTCACAGACGCTGGTATTATACTTATACTGGGTGATAATGGCGAGCCGTGGACTTGAGATTTATGTATTGACACTTCCATCACAGTCGTGAATACTAAGTTGGAACAGTCAGGAATATTGCACTGATAATGACCAGCTTTTGATTTGTGTTCATCTAATAGAGTTATGTCGTGAAATTTTTCATTGCACACACGACACGTGCATACAGTTTCGGCTAATCTTTCTAACGACACGTACTCAGTTTCCATTGGCAAATTTTGTGTCAGTCTATCGCAGTTATCTTTCTGCTTTTGGGCATTCAGAAATTCTTGTAAGATTGAATTACTTGTGTCAGTATTATCATCCGTTGTACTTTCATCACATTGCTGGTGATTGTCGTCGTCTATTGTGTTATCCTCATCTTTATCACTTGTATTACTATCCTGCAATCCGTTCCAATTCATGTTTGAATTTGATTCTTTCGTTGAATTATCATTTTTCCGTGGTCTTATGGATATTTGTTCAGGTGTATGTACTTCGATCGCGAGATTCTTAGAAAGAATTTTTAATGCCGCAACACGTTCGTGCACGGGGCTACGCGCAGACGATGAATCATCAGATGTTCGTTCATTGTTTCTTTCTGGCATCTCCTCCTCTTCTCGCAACGATCTAGAACTGCAACGAGAAATATTCATTTTTCAATTGAAGCTCAATAATTCCCAATTGAATTTAGGTCACATCAAAATGAAATATCTTCCTCGAAGCCGATTTAATAATCGCGAAACTCTGACACAATGGTGTAAGAAGGGTCATGGACATATGAATAACCAGAGAAAAATATTAGCACGGATCATTTTTGAAGCAACAATATAGTATGAGTAGCCCAGAAAAGACAATGCATCATAGAAAAGACATAGATCTCATATTTACCTCGATTCCTCTCCTAATTTTTTTAAATTCTCAATTGTTTCGCGGCACGTTGCTTCCAATGCATCTGATTCTTCAGGGTCATCATCATTCTCCTCAGTAGTCTTATCTACATCCTCTGATTCATAATGGTCAGCAGAATGATGTAAATCATCCGCAGTCAAATCTTCTTTTTCAGATGGGTTCGCTGTATCACTGCCTACCCCAGAGTCACCTTCATTCAGTTCACCCGATCGTCTGTAGTTATCATCGGTATCATCATCATCATCATCATCGCCATCATCATCATCTTCGTTATTATTGTAATTATCATCGGGGTAATTTATTTCATCTTCATTCACGATCACATTATCAAATGGAGTTTGTTCAATATCGTTTTCTTCATTCTCCCTCTCAACTGGCATTCCATCATTATTTTTATCTGTGACGCCTGCCACCTCTTCCAAACAATAATTGTCCTTTTCACAATTGTCGAATTCCCAATCACAATTTATAACAGCAAAATTACTGTGGTTTTGTTTCTTCAATGTTAGTTTCAATGATCGTTTCTTCTCCTGTATTTGTGAACGATATGTATTGCAACGTTTCAAAATTATTCTCGGTTGTCCAAGATGTACAGTGATGTGCGATCGCAATTCTTTTTTGCTCAAAAATTTTTCGCCACACACTTCACACTGTGGAAATTCGGATGTTTGCATACATTCCAATGGCTTTAGATCTATCTGTTGCTCTAAACAAATAAATCAATCGAAAATTAATTCAATTGTTGATCGATGTTACACAACTTTATTTCTTTTATGTGGAGATGAATTCATATACTATGCACTCCAACATGACTCGATCGAGAAATATATTGCGGGTGAATAAATACAAATATTCAACAACTGACGCTCGCATTTTCCGATAATGACACAATCACTATCATCATGCACAATTTATAGAAATTCACCTCCATAGACATATGAATGAAAAAAAAAATCAATCAATAAAATGATAGTCTATCAAACCAATTTATTCCCGGGCTGTGAAGAACATGCACCCAATAATTTTCTTGACATAATTGACCCATAATAAGAAACAAAAACACTACGCAATTTGTATAGTTGATATATACACTCAACCATGGGAAAAAGAGTGTCTCAATATCGAACTCCGATGTTTATGTGTATGTCCGAAAAAAACGGCAGTGTGAACCCCGTGATTCACCCGTATGCAGAAAAATTGTTTACTTTCCATCATAAACATTTCCCGAAGTTTATATATAGTACATGAGTAAACAAATATGTGTATGCATCCCTACTGTTCAACTCTTCCTCCCTGAGAGTTCATCGACGTGAGTGTGATCATAAAAAAACAATATGAATGCCATAAAAATGTTCAAAATCGATACATGAAACTATCGCAATTGCCGTAATCACCCACACTGTCACACGCACGTTTGTATCATTCTTTTGCAGTATGTAGAAATTCCCGCCATAATTAATTCAAAGGTAGTTTGAGATATGCAGGCATATATTTATATGTACGTTTGCTCATATAAATTGGAAGCAATATCAAGTATTCCTTGATGGTTAGAGCTTGAATCTCAACAATCTGTTTGTTACTACATGAGCAATGTGTAATAAGAGTTCAAATCTAATCAGCTATAAACGTAGATAGCGGACCACGTTTTAGGTTATGTATTTTGCGATCGTACATAGCATTTGCGAGTCGCACATGTGTGTATTCATGTATCAGTATAGTTGTATGCATTTTTGGAAATTCCACACATGACAATCAAACGCATGGATAATGATAATTATCCGATGAACGAGCATCAAAAACACAAGGATATATCATACTACCGAGTTTATCATCATGCGTAAAATGCCAGTGACTGGGACCCGTTTTCGAATATTGAACTTGTGAAATATGACATAATGAGAATTGATGACAAATTTACCGCAGTAATCAATTTAGGATAGCTATTCATACCCATTTCGATACATTAGTAGAAAAAAAAATACAACTAGCTATATATTATTAAATTTTTTCGTCAGTGGAACCAATCTTATCAGGAGATTCTCTATCATTATCTATCCATCCGAGAGGAGGGGGGGATGAATTATATATGGCGATTTCTTTTGGACCTGAAACTTTAATCATATTGAATACAGTCATTACAGTTAATCAAAACTTGAACATTATATAATTGGTTCATAGAATTCAAACATATAAATTCAAATGGTGATTGTACACCGTAGTTACAGATATAGCAATCATCTTTCGAACTGAAAGAATCCTTCGTTATTCTGGGATAAATGTGCTATAATACATCACTTTATAACGAACATTTTCAGCCCGGTATTTTGAGGAATCATTCAACCTAAATCTATGCCTTCTACTTCTTAGCTGTCGTTATGAAACTGCATGTTTCATAACCGAGATTTCATAGCTCCCGTATGTTGAAAATTGGGGGATGTACTCACTTCATTTGAATTTCGGGATAAAATAAATAATGAAAGTGAATGGCGCCACGATGTTTTTCTATAAACGTGCTGAGATTCTCTTGAAAAACATATCGAGTGGGGATAACATTTCACCTGTCATTTTCATTCTTTGTATCTTAGCCGATTAATATCCTGTGCAGAATAATTTGATCATTCTCATTATTTCGACGATTCAATAATCTTAAAATTCTTCTATATTCATTCCGTGAGAAGTTCTTCAACTATTCTTGTATAAGTGTTTTATTAGTTTTGTGTGTTTTATCCGTTTTTCTTTATGAATTCCAACGTGGGGTATACATACAGCTTCGTTATGGGTACATTACATCAGTGAAAAACATAAGAAATTTGTCGGGAAAAATAGTTTTTCACCTACAATCTTCTTCGATCTCATCTCGCTTCTTTCCAATACACTTGCAAACGATATGAAAAACAGTCTGGGAGTGATAAGTATACAAATAAATACATATTCATATGATAATTCATTTAACGTACCAAGTATCGGCGATCTACTGTCTGACACGTTTTCGCTAATATTTGTTTCTGTCGTATCTTCAAAGCCATCAAAATCTTGCTCCAATGGGCTATTCATTTCCGTTCTGCAAAATGAAAATGAAAAATGATATAAAGTTGTTTTCTGTTGACTCTATTCAATACAATCACATTCGATATGAATTCATGTTCCCTATACATATATAGATATTCAATATTTGGTGAATCAACATACAATATTCTTTCCAAATATATATGAATGAATATCGCAGATATTGAGTGACATTTTCACACGAATATACTTACATTCATCGTCAACATTGGTGAAGTCAAACACACACAGCCTCTAGTTAGTAGTTCAGTGTTATTTCTTTTATATAGTTTTTGGTTTTCTTTTCAATGAGATATTATTGTTCACTGCAATGCATTAATATCACATGAATTTAGAAAAAATATGAAAAAATGATTTTATCATTGTATGACGGTATTGTAAACATTTCCAAATAAAATTCTTCTCAGCATGCAAAACATACATGTGATTTCATATCCATTCGTATTTGTTTACATCTCATGTACGCATCTACTTTTAAATCAAATTTGGATTGTAAAATTGGATAAAACTTGTAATGTACCAACATCTTAATCGACATATCTAATTATCCAAATTGTGACTCGATTATCAATATGACTCTGTCATTCTCAGAAATACAATAAACCTGATAGTTTTACGGTGAGATCATTGTATTAATTCGTGCCGGTATACATATGAAAATAAACTATCGATAATTTGATTCAACAATTGTAAACTGGGAGCAACGAATCATTTTATAACTAAATCATGAAACATGCTTGCTATCTCATATTAAGTCATCCATTATTATTCTTGGGATTCATAATCATAACAGTGAAAAAGAGTATTTCACATAGTGATGAAACATGGTACAACTAGTTGCGATAAGAGATTATATTGAGAACTGAAATAAGCCAAATCCTGATATATGTACACATGACCAATGTAAACATGTAAATATATGTGAGTGCGTGCGGGTGTGTAGAATAAGAATGCAACAAGTTTTTTGCACAACTGCACTATATCATCGATTGATGAATTCACTGTCCATTTGAAAGTTTTGAATAGAAAAAAAAAAGAAAACAAAACAAGTAGTCCCAACTTGTTACGACCAATTGACATTCACATGGTAAAAAAACACTTGACATGTACATATATACATCGCATTCATCTCATAAGCCATTATGCCATCTAGTGATACTTCAATAGTGTGTCGTATCCTTAAATGAAAACTGTTCACAACTTCGTAATAGCTCATTGAAAACACCAACTAAATTAATCAACTAATGAAAATCGGAACAAAAACTAAAATAATCAATCCACTTCATTACAGCTATAACTGTATTTCGGAAATATCAATTCGTATTTAATCAAAAACAGAAAAAAATTAAACTTATTGTCGAACAATCAAAACATCAAAATTTGATTATTGAATATCTCGAACTGTATTATTCTCTACGATATATCGATAATAAAAAAAAAAGTTTTTTTCCGTACCATTTATTTTTTGTTTCGAAAATATTGTTCCCGATATTATGTTTGCAATGTCTGCCAATATGGCGACTACAACACAACGGTGAAAATTTTTCGCGTGGTGGGTTAAAAATCAACGAATGATGCGCCACGATCAGAGGTTCAGGAACCTGTTCAACGCGTTGGTATGTTGTGTATTCTCTAAGAACGCGCTCTTGGTGGCATGCGCCGATCGTAGTCGAACATTGTGTGAAGGCATAACGGTGAGAGAGAAACAGTGATGGAGTAGGGTACGCCGTGTACGGCGAGAGTGAGAGAGAAAGAAAGAGAGAGCTTTACTTCGTCCCCACCGCGTCCGTACTTCCCCCTATTCCGCGTTAGTGTCAGTACAATCTTGAATTGTCAGACTACTCTTTCCGTATAGTTACGTTCATATCGAATATGTGCACACACTATGCGGAGTTAGTATTAGGCCCTTCCAATGCTACCTCTGGATCTCTCTCACAGGTACAGATTCACCGCGGAGAAGGGATGGCAAATTGGATGGTTGTACCAGGGTCAGAGGGGTAAGAGTAGAACAACTGACGCCCGAACTAAATTTGAGATAACCTAACGTGATCCGTTATGCTTTTTGAGAGTGGGGAACCAATGACGATGGGACGAATTTTACCGCGCATGCGCAATTGTCGCTCATAATGATATTTTTCTGTCGATCGCCCCACTATGGCACGAACACGGACGTGTTGGATTTTAATATTCCGATCTGATGTGTGTGTATATACACATACATATATGATGTGATACATAAAATATACAATTGGTATGGCTTCATATACAATTATAATTCGTATCTACCATTAGTATACGCGAATACCATGTCAACTATTACCCCAAGTATAATAACCATTCATCAACTGTCCCCTTCACTCCCTGTACTGCGCCGTCGCGCCCATCTCTCTGCCGATTGCAAGCTCACAATTATGGCATGAATCAATAATGCTGTTATGACTGCTATTTGCATATAATTTATGCAATCTCGTGGCTTTTTTTTGTCTTTCTCCCATCACATATGCTATATTTGTTGGTCAAATGTGGTGATGGTGTATTTTCTGACACCCTCATTTAGACATGTCCATGCGATATGATTAGTGTATAGTTGTGAAACTGAGTGATGGGAATATAGTAATTGAGCTTGGGAAAACCAGTCGATGGTAACCTAACCTGACGTTCTATTGATTAGGAGAACGCTCTCACACTCTTATATATGTGATGCGTACTGTCTTCGATGAAGTTTTTTTTTCCGAAAACCTATTTCTTGTGAAATACATTTCATATCGAACTTGGAAAAGTATCCATGAATATGGTTTCTAAAGTTCGGAAGATTTTATAACATCTCGATAATGGCAACCAAGCAGTGAATGAAACCATAAATTTCCAAGCTCGGAGTATATTACAGCATTGCTTTCATAAGATTTCGATGGTCCCGAGGAAGAGATAAAAGCCTATCTTTTATCGCCAAAATGTTCGAAATATTCGAGCTATCTGTCTTTCAAGATTACAATAATCCCGGTATAGTCGTTAATAATGTGGGTTCAGAAAATTGGCGCAGTTATATCTTCTTTTTTTTGTCGATGGTGTAAAATAATCTCGAAAAGAAAATCGATATGAATGTCAATGTTGGTAGTTTTGAACATGTGTTGCTTTCACGACGGTAGGCACAATCTGATCACACTGAGAATTCAAGATGTAAATCTGCATCCGGACAATCTCACAGAACCATATCGATGAAGATCTCAGAACCTGAAAAGGCCCTTCTTCAACCGTCCCCATAAAATCTCAAATAAAAATTTCCATGGTGTAGTCCAGAGCAAAATAACGAACACCAATTGCTAGTTGGTTGTGTTTCACCGTTGCGCCTCCCTGAGTTCATCAAGTTCAATTAAGCTTAGACATATATTTACATGTCTACAACTAAATTTGTGTATATTGTAGTACAAGAGAATATAGCATGTTCCGAACGAGCTTGATAGTTTTGAGCCAGAGCTCTCACCAGTTTCCAAGTATCGATCTCCCAGTCAATCCCAGTTCTCACAACTACTAATGTTCACAATTATACTGTGTTGGTATGAAAACTTGGTGTGCCAGAGTGGGAGTGGGGTGAAATTACTGGAACCGTATAGCTGACGAGAGTTTCAGGAATTACTATGCGGTGGGGTAATTCGGATGGCATGAGAGAGGGAAGACGGGAAACTAACACTGAAAAGTGTACAATATCTGCTTGATTCTCTCGTTTGTTAGTGGTGGATGACTCGTCCCCACTATACTCGTTCTTCACTTTTTTTCTAGCTGTCATACATCCGCCACAACGAATGGAATACTATTCGTTTTTTCCCAACTTTTTTATTGCTTTGTTTAAGTTTACTCTACTTGAGACTACTAGTCAAATACTTGGAGTACCATTTCCAGATGAAAAAACACCATATATATGTAACATTTATTTGTACATATAATCTGGATTGTTATCAGCTATACTTTTACTTGAGAAAGATATAAATGACCTCATTGTGCAACTGTTGAGGCATACAAATTCGATCATATCGATTCGAATCCCCGAATTTTTCTGCAATTAACATTCCCACTCTTCGGTGAATGTTATGTTCACCAAGGAACGAAACGTCATGATTGACTCAGAAAAAAGCCATTAATTTTGCATTATGTGTTTTTTTTTACGGCTTGCGGCTAATGAAAATTTATGGCCGTGCTCGTAATTCTTAAAGTTGTGACGGTTGCTTTTTCCTAACCCGTGTGATAGTCACGGTATGCAGTAATATTGTGGATGAAATTCCTAATGTGAGAGCTGAAGACGTGGCAACGCAGGATTCTCATTTTTTGCCTCTTCGTCCGTAATAATACTCCGACCAGAGTATTAGAGAGGTAGCATCCCTTCTGCCACGCCCACACCATTGAGCACTATTAAATTATGATTTCTCTTGTGTGTTGATAGTAAGAGGATAAAAAAATTTGATGACTCATCACGATTAGTGGACTAATTAATTAATCGTCCATTTTATAACATGTGATCTGAATGTATTATAAAGAAGAATCAAAAATTCATCGCAATTATATCGTAAAGGATTATACTCTACGATATGAAAAAAGATTTCGAATGAGTGTTAATGAGAGATGGAAATATGAGCTCAGTGGAAATCCGAGTATTTTTATGAGCACTTTATGTGTTTGTATTGGGGTGTATGTATTGAATCAACTCAAGTCTCTGTGTTGCCCACAATTTATTCCGCACACGTTGGTAACTTAGCGGTTGTTACACATCATACGCTGACCTTACCGAGACTTGGATTGTTGCTAGGCAACAGGCCCGTACAGGCTGAACTCGAACGGTTGCGACGTTGCCGATGTTGCTGAGATTAATTCTATTGTGCGCAGTTGGAACCAAATCATCAGTTCAAGGCTTTTTTTCCATCTCTATTCGAATATAACATATCCATGTAGATGTCTACACTGTTGCAGCACCATTTCCACTGCATTGGAATACACAAACAGAATCCATTTGGCTTTGCATATGTATATTCACGTGAATGTTGATGATCATATTTCCGGTCTATGATCTGTTCAAAAAGTGGGACATTTCGAAACATTTCGACAATAAAATCTATGGAATGTGAATCAGAAATCGAGTGGCATCCGTTTTCCAAGAACACTCGTTTCATTTTTCTCGAATAAAGTTAGGATTCCAAACGAATGTCACCATATTTATTTAAATCTATATATATATCATTTCTTATCTAAATGTATTTATTGAGAAATCATTATTGTCAGGGCCAGAAGCATTATTTTTAGCACAATAATTGCCACGTTGATTGAAAATTAATTGGAATAGGTCGGGATTTTGTGAATTCTCATTCCTATCGTTCTTGCTTGAGTATTCATAACTGTTCAGGTCACAAATAAGCGAATTGATCGTTGGAAATTCTCTAGCTTTTTTCGGATAGCCCGTATTTAACCATTGCAAAACATCAGTTTCTGATTTTAAGTTAGGTTGACGTGATTCCAAAATGACACTCGGATTTTGTTGTGGGTTTTTGGATTGATTTCGACGTGCTTTCATAGCACTCTTTGTTAACAATATCAGATTATTGAAGTCAACGCCTTGACTTCTATGTCGTTGCTTATGATCGTGATATAATTCTGGTGGACGTTGATAAACGGGAATGGGCACAGCTGCATTATTTATATGGCCTGGATGAATTATCAATTTTTCATGTAATTGTATTGGTCGATGAATCACAGGACATAACGATTGTAATGATATTGAGGAATGAGGTGTTAATGCACTGATAGGAATCGGAACTGGTGGTGGCGGTGGTATGTATGGTATCCAGTGATGGTACGACGATCTCATCATCGGTGCCATAATTGGTGTTGCAATCACCGGTATACTGGGATTCTGCAATATACCATAATTATTGATTCATACCTTCTTTATCAATCAACGTCCATTCACCCTGTAGATGAATTGAATTGTAATTACTTGATATACACTGTGGACATTCAATAATGGTGGCATATTCACTTCCACTCTCTTCCTGTAGTATTTCTCGTCGATTAAAATGGACGGATTCTGTGATGGAACATGATAACTCGAAGCACCATTTATTTCAGAATTTTTCGGAAAAAATTCAGGTACTTCTGCACTTAACAAAGCTGACGTTGATTCTTTTTGATTGTCAGAGTTGCAGGTTTTATAATGAGTTCGTGTCACAGTGACTCGTTGATGTTGTGGACGGTCAATGTCTTTGCCACGAATTGAAACTTTGAGTTTTTCACTAGTTTTCGAATCATGTTGTTGGAGTCGTGAGCAGTTATATTCATATTTTTCATTTTTTGATGAAACCGATGAAGACATAGATGAAGATGATGAAGATAGAGATGAAGACGATGATGATGATGATAATGATGTTGGTTGATTGACTTCATTAGTGTTCCAAATATGACGAATATTTTCATGTGAAATTCGTATTTGTAGTTGTAACTCTGCGACGTTATTAACCTTGTACGGCAACGAATAGTATTCATCGTGATCTTTCTCTGCGTGAACGAATTCAGATGAATCATCGTTCAATAAAGAACAATGTGACTTCTCTATCGATTGACTTTTTTTCGTCCCACATATACGATACAAAATACAATATGAGTGGAAGATGTCGATTATAAGTGCCACATATATTTTTTGATTAGTGTTATCAAATATACCCACGTGTTAGAGGTCAATTGGGTAAAGCATTCCTCTACTTCATCAAGCATCCACGGTTCCGTTGTGGACTTATTCAAGTACGAATTAGTCGCATTGTGTTGGGCAGATGTTAGATAATCATTCTGTGAGCTCAGACTTTCACGTTCTGTATTGCATTGTTGGTTATAATATTGGGGAGTTGAAGACCCAGAAATGACATTGTAGCTATTCTTACGTCTGCTAACACATTTTCCATGTAATTTTTCGAAATATTTGAAATTCTATATTTGTTGATAAGTACAAAGAATGAAATCAAAAATCCAATATTTATCTTTTCGAAAAAGTAGTATTATGAAACATTTATATGAGGATAAATAAATGTGTTTTATGAGGAACACATAGAGAGTGGAATAATGGAAAAAGTCTGTTTTTATTCTCTCTCATCACCTGAACCCACAAATGCTCATTCAATTTCCGGTAAGGATCGTCTTCATCGAATGCCCATGTTTTATTTGCAATTAAATAAATATGTTCATATGCGCTATTAAAAAATTCTACGTCAAATGTCGGAGTTAGAGATACCATATTATTCAGCAATAAAGTCCCTATAAATGACACAAACCGATGATTTTTTTTTGTTTCTTAACCTTCTTCGCATTGTATCATGTGAAGTTGCAGCAGGTTAGGAAGAAAAAAAGCGAATGCATTCGATACGAATTTATTACAACGAATGTTGGAGTGAAGTGATGCTATGCTGTTGAATATCATCGGAATTGCACGTTCAAATTTTAGGCGGGATCTAGAAGAAGGATATACGGTTCTTTCTCATCGTACGACGTAAAACTCGCGACAATTGTATGTTATCTCAGAAATTATCTTGCTTCGAAAATATTCAACTCTTTATGACATAGAATGGAACAAATGTATGTATACATATATATGTACATATTCCAGTCAGTATACACGTCAAAGTATTGGCGAACTGATAATAAATATGTGCGGTCATTCTACATCGGAGTTTTAACGTTTTATGAATGCATTGTGGCGAGTATTTAAATTTTATCGTCGAGACTATAAACCCGAAACCATTTTTCTGATAATGCGTGTAGTATTCAGGTGAAAATAGATGAAAACTCTGAGAAACGTTTACTATGGACTTAGTATATTCTAATATGCACTAAGTCACCATTCAGCATCGGCAAATATATTGATTTCAAATATGGGTTTCAACGTTGAATTAATTATTTTAATGATAAGTTTCTGCCTCAGTTCTGAAGCAACGTATGACACTAATGAGAATGGTTGTTCATGTGGAAGCAACTTGAGACAACGTCCAGCTCATAGTATGAATAGTTTTATTCATGATGATTATTGTTTGCCCAGTAATATCACGACACGTCATGGGAATTACGACATACCTTCTCCTCATGATATTTACGATGGAATGGTATTAATCGAAGGTGGAACGTATGATATAGGAACAAATAAACCTGTGTTTGTAGCGGATGGTGAAGGCCCAAAAAGAACTGTAATATTGAATCGGTTCTATATTGATAAGTACGAAGTGAGCAATAGACATTTCGATAAATTTATCAAGGCAACTAGTTACAAGACTGATGCGGAGAAATTCGGAAATTCCTTCGTCTTTGAAGGATTGTTGAGTGAAGATACTAAATCAAAGATAAATGAGGCTGTTGCACAAGCACCGTGGTGGTTACCGGTTGATTCAGCAACATGGATGCAACCAGAAGGGCCTGATTCAAATATTATTGGTATATTCGAAGTCATTGAATCGTTACTCATATTGATATCTCTTTATTCTTCGGACGAGTATTTCTTTGTTCGGGAAAGAATGAATAAAATGTAGAGGATTGTCTAACGAGACATAAACTCGACATTCTCACTCCGCAGATCGAATGAATCATCCAGTCATACATGTATCATGGAATGACGCAATTGAGTACTGTAGATGGTTGGGAAAGCGATTACCAACTGAAGCAGAATTTGAAGTATCATGTCGAGGTGGTCGCAAAGATCGGCTCTATCCTTGGGGTGATAAATTAATGCCAAATGATAAACACAGGTGCGAACAAAAACGAGAACATAACAAGAGTGTATTCATAGCGTAAATCATATCTCCATCGGGTAAATAGAAGTTAATGCGTATACCTTTTACTCTGCAGAGTAAATATTTGGCAGGGAGAATTCCCACAGAATAATACTGGTGCCGATGGTTACATAGGAACGGCACCGGTGACAGAATTTCCACCCAATGGTTATAATATTTACAATATCGTTGGCAATGTTTGGGAATGGACAGCAGATTGGTGGTCAACAAGGCACTCGATTGAACAAACAACTAATCCTGTAGTTTTACATATTCAATATGCATCAAAAGAATGTGCGATGTTTTCTTAATTAATATGAATATCTCATCATTTTCTTTTAAGGTTGGACCTTCATCAGGAACTGACAAAGTGACGAAAGGTGGATCATATCTTTGTCATGAATCTTATTGTTTCCGATACAGATGTGCTGCACGTCGGCCGAATACACCTGATACCTCTGCAAGCAATCTTGGATTCAGATGCGCCAAGAACTATAAATAGAATATTCTCAAATTGTGATGTACATGTGGCACGTAACAGGGTATATTTGTGATATCCTTGATTGAAGCAGAAGTGATATATTTTACTTGTGAGCTCGAGGGAAACTGGATGCAATAGCAACCAGTGTCGAGATATGAAGATTGTTATTGTCATCATTATTATGGGTAGTGATGATTGATCTATTGTTCTGGCTTGGACTGAAGTTTATCTTAAACATCTTAATTGTCATATCCTCGTGTAGAAACACAGGCTACGAGCATGATCTTCCGCAGGCTGTGAGAATGCTATCTCACGTATTCCAACATTTTCTACTTTCATATGTTTGAGATAGGATAAGTCATTGATATGAACTGAGACTTGTATTGGCAGCTGAGATTACATCTCAAAAACTTGGAACAGCAACGAAATTCATTTTACCACGGTGAATTCCACTTTCTAGCAAAAGTGAAACCGGGAACGAAAATGTAAACAGCAGATGCTGCCATCTTTCTAGTCATCAGTGAAACTTGCTCGACTGGATTCAATGTCGGTTAAAGCACACATCACACTTTTCATGGATTAAGGAGGTCCTTTCGCCGCCAATGTAAAATAAAAAATATTAGATTATGAATAAATTGAAATTTTTTCTAATAGTTGAAGTCCTTATTTATGCAAT
>JABMBR010003052.1:0-28130 GCA_018881525.1 Meteorus sp. PSUC_FEM 10030008
CCCCCCCCCCCAGTAATGTCCGTCACTTCTGTAATTTTTTTTTTTTCACTTGCAACACCAAAAAAAAGTTTCACAAATGTTGATTATATTTTCGTTTATTTCTATTTTGTGTGTTGTAGTTCGTGAAAGGGAGATCAAAACACAAAAAAAGAGAGAATTGGAAGAATTATAGGACGCAAATGTTATATCGGAGGGAAAGAAAAAAATATATAGATATACACCGTGTGTACTCTATGAAGGCGCACGACTTTTGTGTGACTGGCTCTCGCGCAATTTAATTAAACTCATAGCGGTATCACGTACCACCGTACAATGCCATTTAATTGGAAGGAATGCAACGCAAAAGAAAAAGGCGGCAACAGGATTAATAGAACGCAAAAGCTTGGAAAAAAAGAATTTCCAATAAAAATTGAAGTGAATTAAATTGAAATTAAAAAATAAACAGTGTGATATTGCGGTCGTTGTTGAGTAGATCGGATGGATGAAAAAAAAAAAAAGCAGAGTAGTTGAACGTTATACATATAGTTATGTATCATCGTTTAGAGGTCCCCATTGTCACAGGTCCTGCGACTTTAATTCGATTTTTATCGTGTACCGTGATGCTTTTTGGTCCTTTGACGTATATATCTAAACGAATATACATGGAAAATTAAATTACCCCATGGCTACAGGCAACCTTTTACCGTTTCACTCTCAACATTTCTTCAGCGATATATATTTATCTCTTCTTTAGTTCTCATTCAATTCACTTCAGTCCACTCCCATTTCTTCTTCAATTTATGAGGATATTTTGAAGTAGTCGTATCACCAAGTGGGAAATTCTAAATGAATTCCAATTCTCATACAGACTGAACCTGAACTAATATTTATTCAAAAGAAAAATAAAACTTCGAGTTTGTTATTGATGCTTTTAAAATTGAAAATTCAATCATAAATGTAGATTCAAATGTAACATGAAATTCAAATAATATCATCAATAATTCCTGATTGAAATCGATCAAAAACAAATCACAGATGAATAAATATTTATGAAAGTTAATTTGTTTCTTTATTGGCACAGTTAGAATGCACAAGAATTTTCTACTTTTGTGTAATTCAATCGAGTCGTTTTTATCTAAACGTAAGATTTAATCTAACGCCATTAAACTACCGTCAACTGTTTTCAATGTAGTGAACCATCAAGACGACCTAACCATCAAGACGAGGTCACTTGTGTCTCTTTGAGACAGGTTATTTCACTGAATGCTTTGAAGGTCAAACAAACGCTTGCGAGTTTGTGGTTCAACTTGAGCACGCTGTTGCGGCAATGTGAAGAAATATTGGTAGAAGACACTGTAGAACTGGATATTGTTGATAAAAGAATGAAAAATGAAGAAAACGACACTGAACTAAAGTGGAAACGTAATATAGAGCTTTTGTCTTTGGAAACACTCCAGACGGCCACTCGCAACAACAATGACACAGACACAACGTGGACGGGAAGTGGAGAATGTTGAAGAGGATGAGAATACGGTGGAAGGGAAGGAAGATGAATTGAGAGGGTAGATAGAGCGAAAAAAAGCCACAGTGGACATATATAAAATGGCAATATGTGAATGTGAAGGGGTTGAAAACGTGTCTCATGCTCTTCACCACCTAGACTAAATCGATTGTATTGCTTCTCATCTCCTTCTGTTTCTCTTCTTCATCTCTACATATACATCAAGGTTGCAATATGCGTGTCTGGGTATATCTGACAGCTTCCTCAACACCATCATCACACACCCATCTCTTCCTGCCACATTGGAGAGGCCTCAGGGGTTTCACCTTTGATTCAGCGAAATTCGAGACGTCTTTCCAACGGCTATTGTTTCATGTGAAGACGTATGTATTATATATTGAGGGTAGTTTAGGGTGGTTGTGGGATGCGAATGTATGGGAAACCCGATAGGGTGGTTACGTTCAAGTTTTTCCCAATCGAGAGCAAGAAAAAAGTTGCTCTTCCTGTGTGTCTCTTCTCTCTCCTTTTTTTTTCTTCATCATCTTTTGTTTTTGCTACCCTCAACTTTTTCTCTCTTTTATAAATACATCGGGATTACTCTTCTGGTTTTGTGACACGACCTTTGCTCTTGTACCGCTGAGGAAGTGGGTCGTGCAGATCAAATTTCTCAATTGATTCTTCGGTTTTTTTATTTTCATTGTGGTCTCTCAAATTCTTTACAGGAGCACCATTTTATATATTTTTTTTCTTTTCTATTTCTGGTATAGTCGGTATTGAGAATTGTAATTGAAGATTCCTGACAGTGCACACAGAATTTATTGGTAGTGCGAGGAATGATCAGTCATGGTCCGTTTTTTTTTTTTTTTTTCACCACTGAACAACTGTCGAGCACTGTCGGTTGTCATTTGCCATTGATGCCTCAACACATGATGAAACGTAGGAGAATTTTATCGGCTTTTGTCGTTTCAAGATTGCGTCGTGGATGAGATGTTATCGATAGAAATATATATATATAAAAAAATATTGAAGATGTGAAAGTGGATTTTGAGTGCGTCCACTCTTGTGTGTACTGCGTCAGCTTTTTGGTCTACCAAGTGCCCCGTTTGCGAACGTGATACGAGACAAAAAAAATGAAGAAAATAGAACGAGGGAGAATGAAAGAAGAAACTAAACACGAGAGACGCAATCATACGACAGTGTTTAGTGTAGAGTTCGTGTATTTTTGACGCTGGGATAGTTGCTGTTCACCATTTTATTGCAACATCGATATTCACGTGTTTAGTGAAGAGAATACGTGCGCAGACGGGAACAAATTGGAAAGAAAAAAAAAATGTACACCAGTCTATCGACATTTGTTAACACATTGTAATTGTATTCCCGCTTTCATGTTCAAGGCAGTCGCAATGTTAATTGTACACGTATCATCATGATTTGGATCGCACTGTACGCACGATTAGTATTCAATGTTTGTTCATGAGGGAGAATATTGTGGTTCGTGATACGATAAGATTAATTTACAAATTGGAATATTGTACATTGTTGTTGTATTACAAATTCCGTGAAGATGAAAAAAAAAAAGAATAAAAGCCAAATTTGTACAGGAATAATAAAAGAATGTGACTTATGAAATATTATTTACACATGAATAAGAATTTTTTTTTTGTTCTACTGAAATTTTTCTTTCCTTCGTTTACTGATACGCCCCGGTCTATTATCCAAGGTGAAAAGCACGTCTTGAATATATAACGAGAATGAAAAGAAAAATGTAACAAAAATTTACTGGGAATATTTTTCATCGTCTTTTTCAGTGATCATCGAGCTATTCCCCATCACGTCAGACTTTGTGTCAGTATTGATCCTGTGTGGACGACGCGTGATTTTAGTATTCCGCGGGCAAACTTTCCCCGCGAATACGTGCGAGGAATTTTCGTATGTCCTCATCACCCTCTGTCTTTCACTCACTAGCTCATCTTCTCTTTCACTACCCTCTTCTATTTCGTTTGCGCCAATTCTCGTTTGCGTTCTCTTTCCCTCCATAATTGTAGATTCAAAGGATATAATTCTGAACGCGCGTGCAGATCTCTGGGGAATCATCGAGGGGTGACACATAGAATCCACTATCGACTGAAAAGATGGAATGAGCATTGGATTTTATCCGAAGGAAGGAAAAAAGAATGGAGAACAATACACCAAAGAATGGGGTATTTTTTGTTGAATTTAATGAGGTGAAAATTGTTCGTTACCCGGAATTCCTCATCAATACAGAGAACAATTTGATTGAATTTATTTTTTTATGTCTCCTAAAGCTCATCAGAATTTATTGTCCTGCACCAGGTGATGAGAAAAAAAATTTTTATACAAAACATCAGCACGATAAGTGGCACTCTTGCAGAATTTTTTTTTACATTTGCTCTTATTGACCGACAGATGTGTCACCCTCAGACGTTGATATGATCCAAAGACGATTGAGAAAAGTGGACAATTTCTTACCCTCCACCGTGTGACATCATTACGCCCTCAATTTGGGTGTGATCACACGCCATTGAGTTTTTTTTTCTTTCATCTATTTTATTCTTCAATCACCAGTTCAACCATTATTCGACACAACGAATCACCTTCACGTGAAACGAGAAGAAAAAAAATAATAATAAATGAAACGATTGAAAAGAAAAACAGCGGAAGGAAAAAAATTTGTTTCCAGAGTTTCTGAAACTTGCGTAATTGGGTGTTGGATGCCAAGTTACAATCGTTGCAGTAGAAAAGAAAGAAAGAGAAAACATTTTTCTTATTTTTCAAAAAAAAAAGAGAGAAAAAAAGAAATACACCAAGCCAATAATAAGAAATGTCTCAAAGGAATAAAAGAAATAAATGAGAAGCTTGGGGACGCTTCAACTCGCGCGTTCACACGAAGTAACTTAACTCGCACACGCTTGCGCAATTGATTTTCAGAAAGACTCGCGCGCACACGTGTTCACAAACTTTTTATATTTTATTGTCCGCGGCTTGCATGACGTATGCACCAATCCGTTGTTTTTAATATCAAAAACAAACTGGGACATTTGAAAAATACGACCCGGACTTTCTATCCTAAAATATTGTAAACAAAAAAAAGGAAGACACCATTTCAATCCAAACAAATTCCTCTTCCCATAATTCTCTACAACAAACACCATACACTGATCCTTCGTCTAATGAACGAATCCAATTGATGAAAATTAAACAGAAATGACAGAGAATACACAAAAAAAACATTCGCGTGAAAATTGTAGAAGGACAATTGCGAAGAGTAATCCGAGAGCTCCCGTTATGTCAGACCATGGTCAACTTCATGATTAGACCCAGTATTTAATTGCCGGTCTCTCGATGGTATTAATTAGTCGATCGTGCGCTCACTATTTTCCCCATTCTCCATCTCACTCTCAATATCGTACGAAACCCGTGAGAATTAGCTTTCAATTGAGAATGCAATCGCATTAATAGAATTACAATCTCCACCAATTCCACTATCATTATAACTAAACCAGACAGAAACAAGAAACAGAAATGAACCTTTCAATTCAACTAGATTGAAAACACTTTGTAAACATCATTATTATCACAACACATCAGCCTCATAAATAATAAAAACTCATTACCAACACTCTACAAAATCACAAAAACCCAATTGACAAAAACATTCAACATAAAATTATCACCTCTCATTCCCCTTTCAAAACCATAAAATATTTCCAAACTAAACATCAAGTTGAACCAATGCAGTCAAACGTCCATAAATCATTTCCTCCACAAAATAAAACATCTCAACAATTCATCATTTTCTTCATTTTTTTCTTCATCCTAAGAAGCATATTTGAAAAATGATGAACAAATGATCGATGTGACTATGTTGGTAACAAGAGTGATTATACAGTGAACAAGGGAGTTGTGCCTACATAAAATATATAAAAGTGGCGAGTGAGTAGATGTAAAAAGAAACCGGTAGTTGGGTGGCTCGGGTGAGCGATAAAACGCTCGTTATACACGTTTTCTCCGTAGCAAAAGGCAACAGCGTATCGCGCACTTTTGCCAGCCCAACTAAAATGTATATATATATATATATACACTTAGCATGGTCGCATATATGTCAACACAACACAAACGCGCATGTGAGCACTCACTGTCTCAAGGGGAGAAAGAAAGAATAAAGATATAGAGGTTAGTTGTAAGAGGGAGATGTTTAGTTAATGCTTGGGGTACGCAGCAGTGAGCCGTTGTCATTCTCGTCTTCTTGGAGGCCCCTGAGGTGTTACGTCGTGTCTTGCTATTGCGAGACATTTCCCAGGACTCACGTTACTTACTATGAACACGCCTCGTGCGCAGCTTTTGTTCTGCCGAGCTAATCCAACAGGCTTATTCTCGTTTCATAGAATATCTCAACTGTTCTCTTATACTTAACCGTTAAACGTGTCATTTTCTTTTATATTTTTTTTTTGCTCGCGTTGTATTCATTTGTGTTCTTATAAACTATTTAATATCTCTGTATAATTATCATTTGCATGTGTGTGATGTTGATCGATAATAAATAAGTGTAGAGATGACTGGTCGCGTGCATGACCTGAATTTTTGATCGTTTATACTTTTATTGCACCAACCCACGCTAACAAAATGAGTGTACAATTATTTTTACATTGTCGCGTATGAATTTATATAGGGTAATGATATTTAAATTTGATGTTACTGTGTAATTTTCGATGAGGGAATTCTCTTGTTTTATTTATTCTCAGTCATTAAAAGTGTTCTATTACCCAGGACTTGTAATTCATGGGCGTGTCAACTGAATGAGTCCATTTCCAGTATACAACACACAACAGAACATCATTCATAATCAAAATTCAATACTGACAAATGTAAGAAAAAAAAAAAAAAAAAAAATGACAATCTGTTGTGAAAATAATTCTGTAACTCATCATCGATGAAATGTTGTTCATCCAATGATAAATGGCCACCATATTTTTTGATGTCCCAGGAATCATTTTGCAAAGCTCATTTCCAACTTCACCCCAACAATAAGGACGCAACAACTACCCCTACATTGAACAATATGATACGATCTAGCAATTCATCTTACAAATTTTCTTTGTCAGTTCTCGGATTCGATCTGTTACTTGTGATTCACTGACTTGGATGAAATAACACTCTTGCACCATCATATATAAATATAAAAATATGATAACTTGGTGAAATTCCCTTGATAATATGTACAACAAAGTCGTTGGGTCTTCGTATTAATTGTCTGTGGTGTGGTATCGAATAAGGCCCGTTGCACTTTATATTCCCCTTGCTTATGTCTTGATGAATTATATCAGCCACGTCATATCGTTATGGTACGTATACTGAGGTATATTCTGTAAAATGAGCACGAGGGAATTTGCTGTTATACACCGCTCCCCATTCCTTTCTGTATCGTACTCACTTGATACTACTTCCTCAACTTCGTCCCTAGACGGAAGTACTTAAGCTTTTAGGGAGAAGTTACTAAAGGACTGTGATGCAGAAGAAGCAGTTGGGAAGAATGGGTGAAGTTGTATTGGTCGATGAGAATCAAACGAGCTCGTCAGTAGGTTATTTCATTGGGGTGGATACAAATCATTATTTCAAGACCAATTCAGATATCCTTGGATGATTAATGATGAGAAATAGTAAAAGGATATTGAACGTAGCAGAGCTTTTGGTAATCACATTTCAGGATGTGATGATTGACTTTTAATATGAACTGACATCAGCCAAGTTGGATTAATTATTTTTGATATTTCAATTAAAATAATAATTTCGTTTTGATTTTGACAGTTAAATAAAGAAGGAATGCAGAAAGAATAATGGTGAATTTTAATAAATGTAAAGAATGAAAATATTTTCATTGAAAGTATTTTACATTATTCATTGAAGTCAAATCAGGTCAAGTAAATTTGCTGTATATAAATGTAATGTGCAAGGAAGATTGTGGATGATGTCTGACTGCGTCGTGAGACTCAATTTTCTTGATCCAATAAACTTTAGAAATTGGAATGAGATTCAGAGAGTAAGAGCGATGATGTAGTTTTACATGATAGGGCGTACACAAAGTTCCAAGTGGAGGATGGTGATACTGAGGGCGAGGTAAAGAGATTTCTCTGATTTGCTCATTAGGTTGAGACTTGGGAGCGTGAGGATTTTTGACATGAACCCGTGGGCGAATAAACCAAATGATGAGAAATGTTTCCGCTGTGGCCTGACATTCCAACCTAAGAGTTTGCACAATTTTTTTTTTTATTTTCATGTCTATTGGTGACTTGCTGAGTGCAAAATATGCTCAATCAGTATGACTTGATGAAAGAGTAATGGCGATTGTATTGTGATGGACTTACATTTACATTCAATTTTCGATTGAGAAATGAATGTCTTTGTTGAGTCATATGGTGAAGACTTATAAGGGATGAATAGAACAGAGGGGTTGATAGAGAATAGAATATGACGCTCAAGCGAAGCCAAACAAATTCATTGAGAAGAGACAGAGAACAGAGCAAATGCAAATGTACCGGATATCTATTTTGGCATTGAGGAAACATCTGAATTTGACAGGAACATTTCAAAGATACTGCGATCATATTCGTATCCAGTGCTGATGAAGCTGAGTGTTATTAATTTTTTTTTATCCTACAAGATTGTCAGCAACACCTAACTTGATTAAGTTTGCATGAAATATTCCTGTTGATATTTCCATTTATCAAGATCTGTTACAAAAGATCAATATCTAACGCATTACATAGTCGAGATTGTGCAGATATGAAAACTGTGGCGTAATAATTGACATAATTCCAGCCATTGTGATCATTCGAAAGCAAAACAACTGCGTTGATGCAATGTGGGAGGTTGTCATAATGACCGGAAGTATTTAGAGAAATAAAAAAAGAAGAGGAAGACGAAGATAATAAAGACAATAAGACCAAGGTAGACATGATGTGCCAATTTGTCAATAATTTTTCCAACTGAAAAAATTCCACAGCAAAAAAATTTAATCATCACTGTGGGGAATTAATTTGAAAATGAAATAAAATCCAACAGAACTCGATTGATGTATTTCTTCATGCAAAATTATATCAACCAGTTAAGAGAATATAAATCAAAGTAGAACGTGATCAAAGTTGTTTCATGTTTCAGGTCAAAACATAAAAAATAGCCCTTGAATAGAAAAATAAAAAATTTGCATCAAATGATCAGCTGGCAGTTGCACCTGGATATACACCTAATTCGCACGCTTTCGCTGCCTATCCAAACGATAATCTCAGAGACCAAGTGAGGTAGTATCTACAATAGTGTGCAATCAACTTTCAAACTTTCGCCGATTATTCATCGCAATAACAGAACTAATGTTCCCTCTTGGGTGGACCCTGTGTGAAACATAGCTTGCCATAGTATAATACCAACTAAGAACAAGGTGTGGCAAAAACAGTTTTCTTTCAAACTTCCTCAATAATCCAACTGAAGTATCTAACGTTAACTCAACGCAATATTATAATAATGGAACTCAATTGTAAATGGAAAATGTCTAAGAAATGTAGTGATTAGTCCAAGATACGATTGCGTACACATTGACAGAGCCAAATAAAGACACCAATTCCCAAGATGTGGAAAGTGGCTTTCAGACAATTGTAATATTGCACAGTTATACATAAGATGTATCAAGTAATTGCTACAATAATTCATCAACATCAACCCTCTTTTACGTGACACTCATGATGTGTCTTGTTCCATTATAATGAAAATAGGGGCGACTAGAATAATATATCAAACCCCAACTCTATAAACTAATCCATCATTCAATAAACATCAGAATGACAAAAAAAATTCATTGAGATGGAAGAGATTTATATGAGAAACATAACCTCAATAAAAGGAACATGAATATATTCTCTATGATTAAAGGAAGTGAATGATATTCCAATTGTTGGACAATTATAATGTCATGATGAAGAGAATGAAACATGTTTGTGATGGAAGTTATGAGTGAAGAGACATATCCCAATATTAATGCCAAAACTTGTGGAAGATCCATCAGAATTAATCCTATCTCATGATGGCACACACAGGAGTCAGTGAACTTCTGACTTCATGGATAATACGACCTCTGTGTATATTCATACATGTGGTTGGTTGTACAAGCATGTAAATTTCAGTGGTGTATGTGTGATACTCTGCAACGATGTTGGGGGAGGTTGGTCCTCATGGTTCATGGGAGCATACGAATTAAGGTCCTATTCACAGGGAGGTTGCTCTCCCATCTGAATTACTGTCCATTCAGCAAAATGACTGGCGAGCTTCTGCCTTTGGTCCTACAACTATTAATTATGATAAGTCAACTCTTATTCTTTCATCCACTATTACTTCTACTCTGGTATTTATTTTTCCAGACCTCTCTCCATATTCCACAATGGTGATATATCCAACGAAACCTTTCCCAGGGTAAATATTTGTGGCCAAGTATAAATAAATCGCCAGGATCAATGCTGCCCGTGGCTATCACCATTAATTATAAATTAGTCATGAAAGCATTGAGAATGTCAACGACATCGTTGATGTAGGGAAAGAAACGTCTGTCTACACTGACCCTTCTGTCTGCGTAAAGTCTCTCTTACCTTTTTTTTTCCAGGTGTTTGTGCACGCAGGAGTTAAATATAGAATGAAGTAGAGAAAAAAAAATTGCCCCGAGGACATCAGGTGCATGATTAATTACAGCAGAGTACTGTGAAGTCCTGGCGTGAGAGTCAACACAAAATTATATTTAATATAAATTTGTCTTTGTGATGTTGAATTTATCAAGTTTTTGTGTCGATGCAATTTCTGTGTTTTATCAATTTTTACAGAAATGATAATCATAGTAACTTGAGCAGGATGAGTTGACTGAGATTTCATCTGAGTGTCGAGAATTCCCAAGCGATTATACTGAGTTGGTTTTTTATATCAACTTAAGCGAGACTGAATTTCAGCTCGTTATAACGGTCATGTCTCCACTGGGAATATTATTGAGCCGTATCGATCAATGAATCGAATATTTTCTTCTTTTTCCTTTTCTCAAATATGTACATAAATATCTGTATTGACTTCATTGAAAAATTCTGTACGACCTTATTTTTCGTTCCACCATGTATAAATATAAATTGTTCCAAATTGGGATTTCACTGCGTTGAAGCGGAATAATGCCAACTTGGCAATTTTTCACGGATTTTCTTCCCATTGCCATTTCGCATCCCAACGACTTTAACGTGAAGATGGAACGATGGTGGTCTACGTTAACGTGATGCTGAAAAAAGAGTTAGCGACGGATTGAAGATGAGACGAAGAAGAAATGGAGAAGAAAAAAAAATGAGAAATCATCAGAGAATGAAAGAAAAAATATATATGAAATAAAATGAGTAGACGTTCAAATTCGTTGGCGTGCATTCCAGGCTCTTGGCGAGCGAGAAAAGCCAGGCGTACGGGTAGACGGCCCACAAGACATGTCTTGAGAATGAATAAATAAATATCCTCCCACCTTCACTTTCTTTCTCTTCCTATCTTTCCTCCCTTATCTTTCAAATTCACATCCTCTTCAGACGCTTTGGAATATCCATGGCATCTCGATTCTCAAGCACTGACTATCAATATTTCGCTTGAGATCATCTCTCAGGGAATATCAGCTGCAAAACTGACGCGTGCCAACATTAATGTCCAATACACACTCTCCTTCACTGACAATTTATTCAATTTTTTTTTTTTCCCCCTCCTCAACCTCAATTTTATTTCGTAATATTTTTACTACGAACAACTATCCATAATGCAAAAAAATATATAGCTAAATAATAAAATTCATAATGTCAATTCATTTGTACAGAATTGCAGTTGATATTGGATGTAATAACCACCACCAATAAAACGTTAGATAAATAATTTTTTTAATTTCACAATGGCCAATAACGCATTGACAATTCCAAAATTTAATTAGAATTTTACTTAATGACGCATTCAACATTTCTATTCTCACATCACACAAACAAAATTCGATAATTAGCAAATGCTCGTAAATTTTCAGTTGGTTTCACAATAATTAATCAGCTCAAACCACAAAATAGATGTAGTGCAAAACGTGAGTAAAACATTAATTTACAGAGATAAACAAATACAAATTTATGCATATGAATTTCCATGAAGCGACTGTCACGTGAAACAAAGACAGTTTACATTGCAAACTTTGGGGAGGTATCTGACCATCACACCTGTGTGGTAAACCACGAAATTTCCATTAGCAAAACGTGCAATGTTGAAATCTACACAAATACCAAAATGAATGAGACAGTGAGATATCGTAGTAATAGTCATAATATACGATAACAAATTTATTGGACTGGGTAATTAATGCAAACGAGAATGTGAGTGGTGAAGCGAAATAGCTATCTCATGTTGACGCAAAAGCGCCTATATCTATTCTATATCTTGCGCTTAGTAAATTCACCGACCAGGAATTGACTCAATATTTATCATTGAGATCAGACGTGAAACCTACGTGCGCGCATGTCTACAAATATTTGCGCATTTGAATAATTAATTACTCATGACTACGTTTGATACCGTGACAAGCTATAAAATTCTTCACATCTTTTATCTTCACACACACATTATTGATATGAATATTAAATAAATCGTAAATCAATTTGATATTTGTAAATTAATTTTTTATAGCCCCGCTCGGTGCTACATCAAAGGGATGAACTTAATACGATCAATGAAATGAAACACTGGGTGTGGAATATATTCCAACACATATTTAAATAATATATCAGCACACGCTATGCATTTTTTCATCTTCTTTTATTTTGTCAATGTCACGGTCGCTAAATGTCATTAAAGACTACCCGGAATTTTGGTCGCGTGAATAAATTCCATTTTGGGTGAATGCTCGATTGTATGTGATTATAATTGAATTATTGTTTTACATGGATTTCGTGCACGCACAAATCCCAATAATTGTTTCACTCATCAAATAAAATACTCCTCAATTATTAAATAACGCAAACGGGAAGAAAAAAAATGGGTTTTTTTCAATCGACACTAATTGTCTTCCTGAAGAAGATTATTTTCATTATCAAAACGATCGAGTAAATCATAATTTATACGAATTCATGAATGTCTACATGAGATATTAAATATTGACATTCATCTACTCATGTAATTTGTCATTTATCAATATTAAAATCCTTCCGCTAAACGTCCTGATTCTCCCAACGAAAATAATAAGAAAACATTTAAATTCATCTCTTAAATTTATTTGAATGTATAAAAATAAAATTATTAATACAATTGGTTAAATCCATTGAGCGATAAATTAAAAAAGGAAAGATGAAAATATATGAAATAATGAAAACCAATGGTTCGTATAACACTTGAATAATCATGATAAGAAGCACACAAATGAACACGAAAGATCAGTTGAAATCGCTTCGAACAACCGTAAATCGATCGTCATGGAACTTTTAACGAGCTCACGCTTGGATGAATGCTCATGGTAAGAAAACCAAGAGCAAGATCATGAGTAAACGAGGAAGAGGGAGAGCAACCGATTGAGTATGAAAGAAAGTGGAAGAAGGAGAAAAAAAAAGCAAATTGAGAAAGATCAGAAGGTATAAAATAGACGGCGAAGAAAAACGTCGGAATAGTTGGTAAAGGCCTTTGCTAACCTCACGTATATATTCTCCCACTACCGCAATTCTATTCCATGTTCCCACGAACGTAATTCATGAGAGTAAACATGAGAGATAAAGATAGAAGACACCAAAGAGTGGGAGATGTAAGACCAAGGCGAGAAAGGTAAATTGAGGTTGAACGTCATAGTTGTAATCCAGTTCACGCGAAAACGAAGCTATAACGGAAGTGCGGATTCTTAGACGAAATGAAAGAAAGAGAGGGACTGAAGAAAAAAGGAAAGAAAGACACGCCTGACCTCGTGGCTCAACAACAAAACCAATGAGGGCAAGCCTATGACTTTCAGTGTGCTCTCTCAAACGATTTAGTTCTTCATAAAACAATTTATATCTACTGTTTTCAACCGTAACATATACATCTATATATTAATGAGAAAACAAGAGAAAGGGAGAAAGGAAGGGCGAGGCGTCAACAGTCCGAACAATCCCCAAGGTAAAGGTTTGGAAATTATTTGAAGAGAAGTAGTCGACCATGAAATGGAAATTATTAAAAAAATTTATTTCAATTTCACCAACTTCCGATTGTGATAATTAATATGCTCATGTGGGGTGCCGAATGAAAAAATGTAACAGATCATATCATTATTCACCCTATTATTTATGTGTTTTTTAAAAATTATTTTGTTGCATTTACATTTGAAATATTTTTACAGGTGAGAGAAGATTGGGGTCATAGTGATGGAAATAAATCACCATGTTGAAAGATCGATTGTGAAAAATAGGAACGAATAAGAAAACTGAGGTTTTAGCTTTTTTTTACATAACCTGAAACTTGAGAAGTTGCTCCATCAATTTCCATTTACCAATCATTCACAATTTTCTATCTAAAAATATTATTTTCCCATCACCATTTTCTTTCACGTCGAACACAATCAAGTGAAAATGATCATGAAAATTTGCTTCAACTGCGTGCGAGAAAATTGTGAAAATCTCAGCAAGAATTTTTTTTCACGCGATATATTTTTACACTGAACCAAACAAATAGAAGTCACGTTTGTGAATAAATATACAAAATAAATTCTTTTTGGTAAAAAAAAAGTACCATCCAAGTATTAATCTGTCCATTTTATGCTGTGTCTTGATTATCCCCTTGAAACTGATTATATTAGAAGCGTCTCGGTGGTCGGTTGAAAAGCTGAAGAAGTGACCCGTTCTTTTGTTCGTTGTGTTGCTGATGCGAGCGCGCACGTACATACATACACAGGTGCATAACAAAGCGACGGCAGACGCGAGCAAGAATAAACAGGTACCCCTTTTGGATATACGGAACATATCCGAAACAGGTTTCCAAAAAATCATCACGAAGAGTTTTGCCCTGGTCCACCACGAATCCTTGCACACCAACTCTTGTCCTTCTAGCTACCTTCGTCCACTGTCTTCTTTTTTTTATACCCATACAGACCAGGCTGACGTGTTCTCTCAATTTTCTATTTCTACTTCAATACCTTTCGTTCTTCCTCTTTATTCTTCGCTGCAGACAAATTCAGCCATATGTCTCGTTCGCCATTCAAATTCACAAGACAGAGAACTGCATCATTCAATAAAGACGAATACGAAGAAGGAGAAAAAAAAAAAGAAAAAAAAACGAAATTAAATTAATAAAAGAAATGAAGGGATTTTTATGGATATGAAATTCATAATGTTTCGTTGACTTATTTTTTTCCTCTTTCCAATTCAATTCGCTCGTAATTCCGAGAAGTTTTTCAAGTGGTGGAACAAATAAACATTCGAGAGTGTAGTAGTTCGAGGACATCAAACGAAAATTCGACGAGTATGATGCACTGCGCAGAACGAATGTGAATGATTCCTCGCGAGACTTTGCTCGGTGGCTCTTGAGAGAAAATTTCTACGATTAATATACTGTAAAGTGAAAGAGGGACAAAAGAGAAATGTTAAAGTTGAATTACACGGAGAATGAGTGGAAGAAATAGAAGAATGAATGATAGAGAGAAAAGTATAAGCGGGTGTTATTTTAGTAATTCAAGTGGTCTGGACCCTTCGACGTATCTGTGGGTGGGCGGTGGATTTTAATTTGCTTCAAGAGCAAGATGGAATAGTGAAACATTGAAGGAAGAAATAAAGAAGGAAAAAAAGAGAAACAAAATAAAGAATTACACGAGAGAATGAACGACACGAGTCTAGTTAGTGTATGATGTGCACGAAGTGACGTCATTAAATTGAGTAGACTGTCATCTGTATGTCGCAGTGAAACTTTGCGACACGTTAATGATACACAGTGACAAAAAAAAAATATTTTTATTCATGAATAACAATGTAATGCCTGAAGACAATTGGAGAATATTAAATTTTTTATTTGCAATTTCATGACAAGACATTCTCATTTGTAGAGTAATATTTATATGTTCACAGCTGTACTTGAACTAACACGAGGAATAATCAGTGTATAACTGGTTACATAGATGAAATGTTGCGAGTGCAATGTGCCACAGTGTGTAAGTATAGATGCAGGAATGCATACGTAATTCATGGTTGTGCGTTGGCGTAAATACCGAGTGAATGCGAGAGTGGATATTGTGAGTGAGTAACCCTATATTGACGTTTGCAATTGCAATTGCATTCACCGTTGTATCTCATAGCCATTGATCACGATACCATTGGCGTGTTCGTATGACTCGTCACTGATATCGTTCTGATAAAATTCAAAGGGAAACAAAAAATAAAAATGAAAAAAAAAAGGGGGGGGGGTGAAATCATAGTAGAGAGAATCTATGTCAACAATTGAAATTTGTATTGTTGTAAATTTTTTTTTATTATGTAGAATGAAAAATAGAGATAAAATTGAAGTTCAACAATGAGTTGGAAAGAAAAATATTATGAAGAAAGAGGAAATGGTAGAGGTGAAATAAGAGAGAAAAAAAAATAATGAGAAAAACGTGTGAGTCAGATCCATTTATAGGCAAATGTAAAACAACATACAAAAGCGTTGGGTTGGGTTTTAACCTACATGGCGTATTCGCTAGACCTATAAAAATTCGTGGTTAGGTTTTGTCGATGGGACAAAGGAGAGAACCCTGTGGTCACAGTCACGATTCAAGGAATGTAAAAGTTACGACTGCCAAGACGACTGTGAAACAATACATGCGTGTATGGTTGTTGAAGAAATGCGAGAAACGAAAAACTAACCGAGCGAAACTTTGTTGAAGTGTCTCGGTATTGTCAACCGTACAAGGTGTAGGCGTTGGTGGATATGGTGAATATATGGAAGAATTATCATGACATTCAAGGTGGTTCTGTCGACGGATAAAAGAATTGAGAATAAATTTGAATTTTTTTTTTTTTTTCATGTTCTATTGTTTATTTTAAATGAATAACGAGTTGAACAGACATTTTGTTATTGATAAATGTCGGATGAAAAAAATTTATTCGTTAATGTACTTTTAATAATGAAATTGTAAATAATAAATTGAAATTGTTGTCGAGTGAGAGTATCTGTAATTAAACTGACTGGCAAAAATTCCATTACGCGTGAATAAAATCGGATTTTTTTTTTCTGTGCTAATCTGATTCATCATTTTGTATACAGTAAAAACATATAAAATTCTCATGAAATGGAATTACTTTTTCATATCCCATCTCTGAACGCAAGATTTTATTTTATCCAAATAATGAATGAATGGATGAGTGAGTGAGAAAAAAGAAAAAGAAATTGGATGGAAAAATAAATTGATTAATTGGTTTGTGATATACCAATGTCGATATTTCATTTCACCAAGTCAACGTTTCGGCAAAAGAATAAATTGAAAATTGCAATTTCAATTAATCGTGAAAAAGCGAAACGGTGGACAAAACCTCACCACCAAGGTCTGTAACAATACATTCTTCCCAACTCTAATTAATTAATTTCTCAATCGACGAAAAGGAGGGGAAAAAAAAAAAAATGTGGAAAAAGAGAAAATTTAGCAAGAAACAGGAACGAAGGAATGAACAATACAACAAAGGATAATCCACCGTTTTTTTTTCCACCCACATTTCAACTTTTTTTTCCTGTTATTGTCTTGTTTTCTCTCGCTTTGTATTTCTTTGAGGGTATAACACTACGACCCCGGAATGCAAAAGGAAAAAAATATGACAAAACAAGAAAAAATAAAATGAAATAGAGAAAAAAGTGAAATAAAAATTGTAGTCACGGCTCATTAAACGGCGCCACCATGAGGTTCACTACATATCGTTTAACCATGCGAGTAACGTATCCAACCCTCCTACTCTCTCGCAGTTGTGTCCAGCCAATAACCCTCTCATTATCGTCTCTCTTGCCGTGTAATTACGCTACAAATTATTATTCACTCATATACTTTCATACACCGGCGATCGATTTTACATTCTCACGCTCTCCCGCTTCCGCCCTCTCCCACCAATCACACCCACAATTTTTACACCCACTGACCACATAAAAAATCAAACTAAATAGAATTCATATCTCCATCATTGGAGAAAAAGTCAAAGAAGGGAGACAAAAACCACCCTGCATTCCATAAATACATAAACTCTTTGATGCTCGTATCACCTTTTTCCTCCTGAATTCCCCAACAATGAATGCCTCAACGAGTAAAGCACCATTCATAATAAAAATCATGTCACATTTTCCACCATCTCAAAATCCACACAAATTTCATATTATGTATCCAATGTGTACAATCAAGTTGACAAGCGCATAGACCATCACTGCAAAACTAAAATAAAATCACGAAGTAAAAATAAAACATGAGATGTTGTCCAGCGGTGTCACTATCCCTCAATATTTTTTCTCTCACCACCAAAAAAAAAAGTTCCATCACATCAATATACCGTCATATTTCATCTGTGTCATAAAAAGTCAAGAGAGTCAGCACAACAGTGAAAAACAATTTCGTTTCTGACAATGTAACACGGTTCAACGAATGTCCATACGTGCTTCTGGTTTCTCTACCACTATTCACACAATCCACCCAACATTTTTTCCCTCCTCCATTTTTATTTCATTTCTTATTCTCTCATATATCATTTTATTCCTCCTTTTTTTTTCTCTTCCTTTCACAGCTACTCACAGTGAGTCGTTGGTGTCTTCCTGCAAGTTCACCACAAGCACACAACGACAAACGAAAACTATACACGACAAATGTGTATACATATGTGTGCAATGTCAAGTCTCAGTTTCGTCTTGGGATCGTTAGTGGTACGTTCATTTAAGAAGCTTTTTACGAATAAAAGAGCTATTGCAGTATAGCAAAGTGGAAAGATAATGATGAGAGTGGTACGAGGGCTAATGTTACCTTGCAATGGACAAGACAGGTTTGGAATTTCTCCTGCTGACACTCATATCTCACTCTATTTCACTTCAACGTCTGCTTCATCTTTTTCTTTCTCGTCCCATCAAGTTTTCTCTAGCATAGACTAGACAAGTGAGTCAAAGTGCGGCAAGTGTAACACGATGGATTCTCCTCTTTCATCCTCCACACCCAATCTCCTTCTCATATATAAATATCATGTCAAACATGTGTTCATCTATCCATGTGAGATATCTGTTTTGGTTTCGCCCATTGACAAGTAGGTCATTATGAAAGGGCACATATCAAGGTTCATTATAATTATCATGTTGAAGGACAAAGACTTCAAGTAATGCATCATCCATAACTCAATTCGAAATGAGTTTACAAACAGAATAAAAGACTGAGATTGATGACTTAATATTAAAATTGCTTCACGTAATATTGGATTGGACAATAGCAATTTATTTTTGTATTCTATCGGTAGAGACACTGAAAGAATTCATAAATAAATTCTTCAACCAAATGGTGTCGTAGATTTTCCATGGAGAAATATTTCACATCAATAAAGACAAACAAAAATGAATCGACAAATAAAAATAACACAGAACTTCTATTTCAAGTTATAATCACAACGAAAGTGAAAATATATCTCACTATCTCACAGTTCTCTACACTTTAATCATCACTGGTGTAGATTCACAAGAACTAAAAGAAGACGGTCGGTTGTAAATGTGATACACTGACCGGTATATAAATCAAAGCCACACACGGGTTACACGCAAACGCGGTTGAGATTTTGATACAACAGCGGCCTCAGAGACACGAAAATATAAAAATTGCATCGGGACTACACAAACATGAAATCCACAACACACTGGTGTATTCAAACACACACACACTTCGCCGCCATGTCTTCTTCTTTTGAGCTACTTTTTTCTTTTCTTGTTCCTTCTTTCTCATTTATGCTCAAGACGTCAATTGAGAGTGTATATACTCGTCGCAAATGGTCAAGGAGAACAAGAAGGGTAAGAGAAGAATGTTGACATAAAAAGTATTCACCAAGAGAAAAGTCTTAACGAGCAAAGCGCACGAGTCTTGTGGCTCTCTCGGCACGGGTCTCACAAATAGATTCGCAACCTTTAAAAACAGTTCATTTCCCGTAAGTTGCAATTGTAAAAAAAAAAAACAAACGGGGTGTTTTACACGATTATAACATTCTCTGTTACAACGTACATTGGTATGTGTGTGGTATTGTGTACGAATATACAGTGGAGGTTCATCGTACTTTGCAACGCGCATATTGCAGATGACGCCGTGTGTCCATCCGTCTTGGAAACGTTTTGTTTTGTTCATGTGCCAGATGCAGCAGTGAAAGCCATGAATTTTTCATAAATAAAAGAAAAAGGGAGGAATTGGCGAAGAGGAGGAATAAGAAGAAATGGTCAAAGTCTTTCGTGTCGATAACCTAACAATTCAATTCGTATTTTTCTTCGTTTCTTCAGTTAGATGGAAAAATATATATTGAACGTCAGGTGAATTGGTAATAAGGTTATAAACATAAACGTAAATGTTTTGAAGATATATATGGTATTTATGATGAGGGGAATGCGAGCAAACTTTTCTCTGGAAGAGAAATTTATTCTTGGATAATTTACAAAGTTATGTACGTATGTACCTGACAGCATTGTATGAGGTATTTAGAAATGTAGAATACTTCGCCATGAGCAATGGGGAGCGTCAGTTTGAGATATGGCAAAAGAGATGGGTGAGAAAAATTAAGAGCTATTCTTCAAGATAAAAATGAAACATTGAAAGGTATATTCATGAAAAGAAAAAAAGGGATTGACTTGTTTCTCATTCAGGTAAATATGACTTTTTCCGCTACTTTTCCCAAGGGCTTCCACTACATTCATCTTCATTCTTTCGTATTCTGGTATTGTTGACCCTGGACCCACAGGAAAAGGAGACAAAAGTATTCTTGAGTTAGACCCGGCGCCGCCGTATGCTGGCAGGTGCACTTTCACATGAACACAAATCACCAATGCACACACATTCACGAGGGCCCACGTACACTTGAAGCATTGTAAATTTGCTCAGGTGTCGACAATTCTGTAACTCTTCAAGACTTTTACGCTTCTTCCATTGCTCAAAATAGCGTAGAATTGTATTCATTAATTAATTTATTGATGCAATAAACTGTTAGAGCATAGATAAGGTGGAAACAAATTTAATTTCTTGATAGAGGAAAATAATCTCAATTTATGATGGTAAATAGCAAAAAATGAAGCAGTGCTCAAAATAATTCTACTGCGGAATGGAAGAGATATGAAAAAATAGTTAATTATCATGAACGAGAAAAAAGGGGAGCTGACTTCCTTCCGTAATATTTTTTCTCGTCCTCAATCAAATTACTTTCCCACGCCGTTGTAGAGCGTCCCTTTGCAGGTGCTACATCACATGGATTCATACAACGCAATGATAATAAGATAAATAAATAAAAAGTGGGAGACTGGACAATCTACAGTACGCGTGAACTTTATTGAGTACACGGCAACGTAATCAGGCAAGCATAAATGCACGCGATAAACGACCTGTGAATTGTTTCAGATATGTATACACCACACGCATACTTTGCTACAAGAGAATGTCGATGCGGCCCGACGGTTAAATTCAAACCGGCGCCCGGCCAACGAACTCGTGAGCACAACGCGCGAAATTCACCGACCGTTTGAAAATTTCAACCAACATAATAAACTACAAAATCGTTCGTTTTATTTTTCTCGAAGCAACTGAACATCATAGATAAATTTATGTTTCATCCGTCGTCACTCATCGCATGATTAGTCATCTGAAAATTTCGTAGAACGTGACATTCTTCCGTCACCATGTCACAGACGTTCAATAGAAGATAAAATTTCTACCCAAAATTTTATCAAAATAAATAAGAAATACTAGAACACAAAGAAATATTCCTACCCTCATATCATTATGTCAACCATCAACAATTTTTTCCCTTTTATGTTAGTCCAAACAAACATTTGAAACAACTTCCCGTCGATAATTTCAATTTTTTTTCAACTTTTTCTTATTTCACTTCAAGAATATCTCAATAAAATCATAGCGAGACGCTTTCCAACTTTCAAAGTTGTCTCCCACACGATCACCAACATCTGCATCTCCTCACACCCGAATTGAACGAATTCCTGCCTCATCTACATCATTCTCAAATAATATCCGAAAATAAATTCCAATTTTCGTTTTTCCTTTATCAAAACCAATTCAAATGTCCATCCTAACCACAACAATCTCCCTCGAAAAATCTTCTCTAAACCACCAACGCAATCATCATCACAAACCAGAAAGTTAAACAAAAAACGTCAGTCCTCAACGCGTACAACCAAACTGTCTCATCAAAATACAATTCCGGTAGTAAAAGTCTTAATCATGTTCTAACGAGCTTTACAACACAAAACTCTCCATAACATGAATAATACACATATATTAATGTATCTATATCCATACACATATACAGTGACAGGTTATATACAACGCTGTATATCGTAGATAACCATCGATCGTTATCGATTGGGTTGCGGAATCCGGTTTTGAAAAACGCACTCGCTGTAAAGAGGCATACAAGTTACGAGATACACTGCGGGACAAGAAGAATGAGATAGTAAAAGAGAGAAAAATGTGTGTTCATGGTCGACGCCATCACTCACCTAGGTGTAGCAGCATCAGTGAGAGAATCGCAACGACGGCAGGTCGCCCACTTGATAAACTCGCCATCGCGAATGGATCGTTTCTCTTCTATCGTTCTTTCGCCTCGTATTTTTCTTTCTCTTCTCTATTTGCCTTCAGCCAATATAAATATCTTCTCTTTATACTCAAAGTCTCGATCTTCTTCCAATCACGATAAAACAAGTCCTGAACACAAAGAACTTTTTAGGTAAACAAACAAAATTGGATGAAATAAACAGAGGTGTTTTTTTGCTCAACACTTTCACACGCGATTCAACACCAATATAGAATGTGTATTATCTATATTTTGTATATTTAATCCGGTGAGGTTATCGATGTAGACGAGTTGAATAATTGTTGAGTTCAATTGTGACGAGACGATTGCGGTGAACAAATGTAGAGAATGAAAGCGAAATATTTATAAATGACTACACACGTAGCGCGGCTCACCGCTATGTGGACTTGACACACGAAGTACAAGCGGTTTCACATTCGTATGTTACCGTCACGCTGGCCGATTTCCTACTGTGGCGGGGAGCACGCAACTACGAGTAACCACACTGTGTTACTTCGGTTATTCCCGGCTGTATTCGTGACGAAGACGAGAGAGCTGATTCGCAGGTGACGGTTAAACACGTCAAGCCCGCGAAATGCTGCGCCCTCTGTTTATTATCTTTCACGATTGTTATTGCAATTTAATGTTCGATATGGATATTCATAGATTGGTTTTTTTACTTTTTTGTTTTTTATCGGGATTGTTTGAAAGTTGGTGAACGTGAAAATTTCCGGATTGAAATGAAAAGAGCGAGGTAAAAGAGAATATTGGAAAAAAACTTTGTGTTCTATTCATATCTGTTTTCAGATTTTTTTTTTTACATTCCCAACGGAGACTCTTCTTTTTCATTTGAATATCAAAGAAAAAATGTTGATGATCCATTGTGATTTTAGGATAGTTAAATTTTTTTCATGAATGATCTGACTTTTAGAAAAGATGGCTGAGAAACATTGATAACGTGAGGACAAATAATACAACAGTGAATAATATTTGTTGTTCCAACCAACTGTTGTTGCGCAACGTTCTTTTCATAGATGTGCGCCACACAGTGTCTACAAGGTCGATGTTTGAATGTTTTTGACGAATAATATGCAGATATTTTGATATAGACTCAAACAGAATTCCACTTGGAACAATTTGTTTGTCAAGATAACCTTAAAATTTATGGTCATCGTGTGAAACATATTCCAATCAGTTCCAACGCACTACATCATAAATCCGTTTCATTCTCTCGCGTCATAATTACTATCACAACTAATTTTTACATCAACTTTCACACACACTCCTCATTTGGCAAAAGAAATTGCGAAATATATCTATAAATACCTTTTATTTCTGTATTTTCCATCATCGTGACAATTTTTCCCAATGGATTTTACATACATAAACACTGCCATTGTCCATCTAAGGCGTTTATAATGAGCTCACAAGCAACGAACACTGGTAAACCTTTGAAGATCATTACGTCGGCGCCTTATCAAGCCACAAATATGCGTCGTCGTATTCGACAGTAAAAGTCACCCTTTACCTCTCGCTTGTCTCACCTACAGGATTGCGTTCACTCCCCTGCAAAGCAATTCCAAGAATTTCCCATCGTCCGAATATTTTTATTCCCCCCGCGGCTTATAATATATCAATATATATATCTATCATGTTACGTCGGGGCTGCAGGCGCATCCGTGAATTGCTCGAGTAGAAATATTTTTAATCCCCTTCACTCTCTCTCGCACCCAGTCTCTCCATCTCGTTCGCTCTGCCTCTTCTTCATGGGTGTATGTATATATTCACGAAGATTGATGGTTAGAAGAGATAGCCATGATGCTGGAGGCAAATATTGCCACGAGACATTGAACGAATATACCGTCGTTTCGATGAAAATGAACGAGAAACACATATACACATTTCAAAGGAATTTTTCTTTATCGTTCTTGCGCCTATCATGTGTGAGCGGATTACACATCATCATCATCATCATCATCATTCTGTGTTATCACGTTGATTTCATGATAAGGTAAACCTCACATGAACAAATTCGCAGCCATTTTCTTGATGATATTTCTAACCTAAAAAAAACAAGGGATATAAATTATTCATATCGTTGTGGTACATTTTGTACAAACATACGTTTGATTTCTACCTCTCAGAAGTGCGTAGTAAGTAATTGAAAATACTGTATGACTCTGTTGAATCAAACGATGTCTCATCGTGCTCAGAATGTTTTACTTCAGCATGGAACCTTAATACGCCGTCCGTCTTTTATACGAAAATGTTATCATGCAGAGTAAAGCACTTGCGTGAAACTCTGACGTGTCCCGTGTTGGATGATCCATCTCGCTTGTCCAAACAAACGATTGCCCAAGGGCGTTTGTGTAGATATGAGAGAAGCAAAGGAGGTTGTGTGCCAACCAAGCGTGCTGGGCGAATGAGAAGAGGTGGTTTTTACGAAAACTGTCTGCGGTATAGAGCAGTTGGGTACGAAGGGAAGTAAAGGGCAACATAGCGGCAGAGTGAGTCTTTATAGCGGGGATCGCCGCGTGCGCATACGACTTAGCTAGCAGAGTGTCTTACCTTTTTTTTTGTTTGCCGTTTGTCAACCCTTGTTTACACCGATCCTCAACTCCTGGCACGAGTAGTCGTTTTTTTTTTCACATCTTTTTTTTTCTACTACTTCATCCATCCAGTCGCCTTCATGCGCGTTAGTTCTTCCACTGAGAGGGGAAGAAAAAAAAATTCTCGGATGTTATCCTCGTTTTCTCAAACGCGTCACGTTCCTTGTGAAAAAATGAAAAGAAGAATAATGAAAATAAATAAAATTTCGACTCGTTATTTTTTTTTTCCACTTACGTATATACTTTCATAAGATTTCAGCACAAGGTCGCACATTCTCTTGCTTTCTCCATGGGGCTTTACTTCGAGATTTAGTTGGGAAATTTTATTTGTGAAACAAGAAAAGAAATGAACTTTATCGAGAAAGAACGAAAACAAACTGGCCATTGTTATCTATCGTTTCCCTCTTTTTTTTTTCTTCCAACTTTCGTCAACAATAAAATAATTCTGAGATATGAAAAGTCGTGACCATTTGCCAATTTCACATGTTGTTAATTTTTATATATTTATATACAGTATGGTTTCATTATGAAATATATTTGAAAAATATATGAGATGTTCATTCGTCTGAACATAATCAGGGTAAAGAAGAAATTTTATATTCTCATTCCATCAGCTTACTTTCGTCTCTTGCTCATCATTGAATTTCTCAACAACGCCTTGAAACGACGGCTATGATTAATAAACGGATGAGCTAATATTCATTTATTTACCCAAAGCGAGCATGGACTATGAAAATTGAAAAATAGAAGTGAAGATGCAGTGAAGATGAGAAAACGACAAAGGTAAAGCAAAAGAGGGCAAGTAGAGAGGCATAATGAGGATCGGAAAGCGCTGACAGTGAGATTACGTGAAAGTGAAAAAGGAAACAGAGAAGAATGAACACAAAAAAAATATAGAACGGGCAAAGAGGAATATGAACAGAGAAATGGCTCAAAGAAATCTCTCTATCACGATGAGCTTATCGGCGCCCAACAACATCCTTCTTTCATCCGTAAAGCAAATCGCAAAGATTAAAAATCAAGAGATTACGAATAGAAGTGAGCTAATATATTCAAAATGTTACAGCAGCTAAAATTCTAAATCATCATCGCAATATTCGTATGCAGATTTGTCAACATTAGAATATTGTTGTGTTGATGAATCAAAGTTAGAGACCATGATCGATCGTATCACATCGGTGGTTGAGAAAGGAACGATGTCGACGATTGTACGCGTATATTGAGGGGCGCAGGTTTGCTGGCGCCGGGACGACAGTCAGACGGGCGCCAACTCTGCAAGCTGGGATACGCGGTGGTGACGGTGGGTGGATAGATAGCCAGCAACAGAGAACTAGAGGACTCATCTGGAAAGCTAAAGTACAACAGAGATGAGACATATTCGCTGGGAGAAGAAACAAAGATAGGAAACGAAATGACATCATTGCAAAATTCCACAACTGGCTTCCGCTGAGAAGATGCAGAAGAATGCATGTGGATGTAATGCGCTCGAGAAAAATTTACTTATATATAACTGGACGGAAGTGTCATCCTGATAAACGTGTGCAATGTACAAGTTTTCGTCTCTTGTAATCACTTGTGTGCTAACTTGAACAATGTATTGGTGTTGATAATGAGTTTTCCATTTAGATAAAAAGGAAAATAGAAATGTAAATAGATTTTATTTGAACAATATATTATGCTGATGAGGATCGGCGATGGTTCATTCATCTTTACTCAAATAAAATCTTTTATTTTCATTTATTCTTTCCTTATCCAATACTATGAATATTCATTTTATCACATAACCTCAAATGTCGAAGTATTAATTCTGTATATCGAAGTATTTATACTTAAATTCTTTCATGTATGTTTGTAGATGGAATATACTCTAGATGAACTTGTGTACTCAGTGTTTGCAATAGAATGTCGTAAAGAGGGAGTGAGATGAGAAATGAGAGAAAAAAGAAGAGCAGTACTGTGTATGCGAGTGAGAAGGTTGAGAAATGGAACAATACGTCCAGAGGGACAAATCGATAGTTTGACGATAGCACTCAGAATGGTCCAAAGGTGGTGAGCAATAGGAGAATGAGAAAGACTGGGGTCAGCACGACGAAGTTTCTCTATGCGACTTATTCACAGTCGAGGTTGAGGGTCGAATAAAATTGAGAGTGAGATGTAAATTGGTGAGAACGAGTAGAAATAACATGAGACGTTTGTATATTGAAATGAAATGGGATGTGTTGGTGACGCAAGCTCGTGTTTAGAATTTGCACTGGTTCATGTGATATTTTTTTTTGCACTGACACAATTCTTTCCTCTTTGTTGTGACCAAAGGAAGAACACATAGATGAAAAGAAAGTAGAGAAAAAAAGATAACTTGAAAGTGCGCCTACATTTTTTGTTAGAAGAAAAAAGTTTCGAGAGATCGGACAGTAATGCTTTTTACTGTAAAAGGGGTGCTATTGTTCACCTCTGAATTCTTTCTTCTATCTTTCTCTCTGTTGGGTTGACACTATTCTGGGTACACATAGAAAGCGTGAACGCCGGATACAGGAAGTTTCATTCACGGCCATGGACGAGTGTAATTACTTCTTTCGTTTAATCTGTTTCCTTTTTTCTCCACGTTTCTGTTTTTAACTTTATCCAACATCCATTTGTTTTTCTTTCCGTCAACGAGACAAAGTTACCAAGATAGATGTCGCTCCGCATTTTCATTAAGTCGCCATTGGTTCAATGAGCTTTTCCAATGATCTATTGCTTTTACGTTGATAACCTAAAATATAAACGATAATAAATAAATAAGTGTCAATAAATTGAAACGAGTGTGAAGTAATAAATCATTTACAATGCTTTCATGCATTCATATTGAATTAAAGTGTGTGCAATTGTACACCTATGTCCACATTTTCTGTATTACGTGTCATTCTCCATTCTTTTGAACTTTCAATTGTGATGGGCGTTGGTGGAGGAACCTTTTATGTAGTACATTGAGAAGTATAATCTGCGTTCTCCGACTGCTCTCGTCCGTTCACTGAAAAGTCCGCACGAGACACGAGAGCGATATGACAATGAGTGGCTTGAAATCAATATGGGTTATAATCGGATCTCGGGGGCAAAAAGTATATCCTCCTATTTGAAATCTGTATCGTCGCTTGCGGCTGGACATATGGATCTCTCTCACTTTCCCTTTGCTCACTCGCTTTTTCTCTCGCTATAATATACCTAAGCACATATATATATATATATATA
>JABMBR010003063.1:0-28123 GCA_018881525.1 Meteorus sp. PSUC_FEM 10030008
AATAATAATAATAGTGAAAGAAAAAAAAGTATTACGAGTGCTACCGCCAACAATAATAAGATGAACCCTTATTCCAATTGATGACGAATATCATATTACTATATCTATTCTTGCTGTGACGGATGATGACACAATTGTATTGAGCATTTCTATTTCGGTGAATTTTTTCACCAACATTCTTATCTGGCTTCACGAACGTGGTTTCATCAACTTGAAACTTGTTTTTTTACTTGCCAATGCTTCGGTACGCGCAAATACGTTTTCCGAACTTTTTCTCATCGAATTTATAAAATCACTGGACGCTTGATATTCTTTGACAGTTTCGTGCGCCCCATCCTGTTGACAGCGTGATAGAGAACATGTCGCACCACCATTTACATCCTATATAAAAATAAATTCACAATTATTGAATTTATTTTTCAGCCGATTAATTAATATTCCTACATATATAAGCCTTACCCATTCGTATCGCAAATATTTATTTGAATGAAAACTAAATTTAGCGGGTGGATTCTCAGTCAAATTTTCATCCACACTGTAATTCAACCACAATAATTATTGGAATTTGCCAAATTTTTAATCTTCCAGGCTTACCTTTCATCGTGAAACGCTTCAGCTTTCTCTGTACAGTCATCATTAATCTCATCTCTCTTCCCAATCGTCACACACAAGCTCCTTGTATCATTCACACATCTCATGGAGGTCGTAAAAGTTTCAATATTGTTGATAACATCACATCTTATTCTAGAAATGAAGTTGGATTCTTTCACCGCATCATCATGTTTTGATCCAACAAATATCGTTGCCATCGGTTCAACTTCATTCATACAAGTTATTTCATCACCAGAACAACTACAATCGGATGCTATTAATAATGGATTAGTACACTTCACAGAGAGAAGAGAGCACGCTCTGTTTTTTGAATCAATTATTTTGTGTTTGGGCACATCTTTGAGACGCTCGTCAACATCTGTTTGAGAACTGGTCAGTGCCATTTCGCAGCTGCTTATTGAATTAGAACTACGTTGTCGCAAACAGACGTCCTCATATTTCTCATGACAAATTGATGTTGGTACTGTAATTTCAATATCTCTCCCAATCAATCCACTTGATAATAATGTTGATGTATTTGATGTTCCATGAATTCCTTCATTGTAATTCGTATCGGTATGATAAACCGTTTCATCACTGCAACTACTTAAATTTCCTTGGGGTAATGAATATGCCTCATCATCAATAGCACTATCCTCGGACTTGTATATTCGTTTCATTTGCATACCACCAATGAAACTGTGCGGAGGTTTATCTAATCCTTGATCCAAAGATGAACCCAACGTCGTTTTCAAGCTTTTAAATTGACTTAAAGTACGTGACGGCGGAGGAAATATCATTTTCGGATCGCTGTCATTGACATTGTTTTCAACAGTACATATCAATGGTACATTATGCTTGCCATTAGTGCTTGTATCAGTGTCCAACGATGAACCCGAAAATGTTCTTTTCGAACTGTCCAATGATTGATTCGTTTTCAAATTTATCAGCGAAGCTAAATTTGGTAATGTCGCGCGTAAGTCAGATGTGGGTAGGCCACAGTACCATCGCAGTTGTGCAATGTTTTTATTCAATAAATATACGCCATAATGAAATTGTAATTTATCTTTGCTACGAGAAAATAGTGGGAATTGACGATCATCAACTGAAATATTATCAGTAATGTGATCAATAATTCTCGTTCTGGATCCATAATATATTATCGAATATCGAGTTGGTATACTGAGAAAATTCGCAACCATTTGTGTTGTGTGAGCGACAAATCCTAACGCCACTGATGTCTCAATGTCATTCGATTTGTCCAATTCTTCACTATCAGGTAAATGTACATCGTTTATTGTAAATTTCCTTTCCAATTCTTGTCTGATTGGATAGATTTGGTTGAGATCCGACATTAATTGACGCTGTCTATATGCAAGTTGAGCTAAAGTTTCAACATAACACTCACGTGCTTGAATATGATTCTGGCGCCATTCTCGCAATCGTTCGATATCTTTATTGAGCTCTCTATATCTTCCCATTAGTAACGAACCTTGATCTTCATTTTCCTCCATAATGCTCAAATGAAGTTGATTCAATGTCCGCAATTCACCAACCTTTCTTATCCTCTCTTGTTCTAGTAATTTCGTTCGAAATTTTGCAATCTCCAATTCTTTGCCCATTCGTAATATTTCATGTTTCTTCTCTTTACTCATTCTTTTAGGTTGTAATAATCGATTGAGAGCGGTTTGTTTAAATTTTGGCGATTGAACACTCTCACCCGACGCTATACGGTCACGCAATGCTTGCACTGATTCATTTTTTAGATTTAATGACTGCATCAATCGACGTAAATTGCTCAATTTACTTACAGTATAACTGTCACATATCTCGGAATTGTTCACGCTCATATGCAGATAACGTCGAAATTCGGGTGGATGAATCAAACAATACGGAGGTACGAAATAGCCACCATGAAGGTTGAATATCAGTGAATTCTTTCGAAGCATTGAATCAAGATTATTCGATAATTTCGGACCCATGTACACTAATCCTGTGAATGATATTCCCCAAGTGAAGACTGTGATATCTGTATTGGGATCGTCTGCCATCGTTCTTCGCCACAACCTCAGCACAATTTCTGTTTTATGCACAGGACAAAAGAGGTGATTCATTGAAAGTAATTAAGTCACGAAAAAAATTTCTTCATCATAACAAATAGCTAATCGTCTACTCAATTACCGTTGGCAGTAGAGAGACCTGTGGCATGTAAAGTGGATAATTCTATGCATAGCCATTTTGGATTGATATTGTCAATAGGTTCACTTGTGTAAAGCGGCGATGACATGCTTGAACGATGAAGGGTAAAATAGAACCAACATATATCAAAATTTTTATCAATCTGTAGGTTGTAACCGATTAATTGATTGAGACATCGTAATCGCAACTGTGAATGATGAATATAATAATATATAATTGTCATGAATGAAGTATAATAACTACGAAGGTATAAATAATGAATAACAGTATCACCTGTTGTGTAGCAAGTGGCAACCAAACTTTGTAACGCGGTGCCGGCCGAGGTTGTAGTGTAACATCCAAATCTTTGACAACACTCTGATTTACTTTGTTCTCCATATTTCCCATTCATCACAACGCTTAATACTTTATTTATTATATGAGTTGATTATATTTTTGGAGTAATATTCGTTCTATAGGATGAACAACTAATTTTTGAGGTTATTCACCGACTGAATGCTCCTAAACTGATTTTTCATTGACATTTCAATTTCGAACGTCGAATGCATTATTTGTTCACACTTTAAGATGATTCAATGAATGTACACTCAAATGAATATCACTATTTAATAGTACATGGATCTAATATGTAACCCGATGCGCACATGTCTTTCTCTCGCTTAATACTTGATACATATATGATTGTGACAATGATGGAACTGACATTTCGCATTTACACGAGTACGACCAATTTGGTGATGTCCATGATACTTTAATTTCTCACGTAATATACAAATGCGTAAAATTGAAATAAGTATGGCCTATGTGTAACAATCAGTAGTATTCACCAATTATTTCATTGAAACAACATATCTATCCAAGAAATGATTAAACCGTTTGTGGTTCGACAATCAGTCATTGCTCATGTATAAATGAATGTTATCTCCAACATATTACACACAATTCCGAGCAGGGCGCGCTGTTGTGATATTCCAATCATGTAAAAATAATGATCATAAAAATAATGAAGAAAACAACTGCGGAACCGTATCGAAATCAAAAATATGGACCTTTGTTCTTGATTTATCAAGGGAAGAAAAATAAAATGAATATGCTCATCAGCAAGTTTGGATACAAGAGCACATGGTCTTTTTCATACTATGTGAAACATTGGAACAAATACAATATTTAGGAGCCCTACACTTTTTTCCAAATGTTGGAATTTTTATGAGTTACATATCCACGTAAAGATTCTATAATTGTGGGACAAATTATTCATTTGTGGAGAGTATCAGATATATATCATTGAATGAATTTTTTAATCACAATTAATCATGAAAAGTGATGTGTTAATTGAGCGCAACACATCCCGTTTCTTCTATTCGCTGGGTTCTTTCATTGTTTGTGAGAATGAATCTGATCAATCTGTATACTTATAAGTTTAGGAATAAGAAGAAAAGCATCCAGGAGGAGCAAAATGGGATACTAAAAATATCGGGGATACTTAAAATACTGGGTTTAGTGATAAGCACATGTTATATACATCGACATATTGCCTGAAGTAATGTCGGGGGTAAACTATAAGAAAACGCATGCGTGTGGAGGAGTTCACGACGTTCGATGTTTTTTCAGTTGCCGGCTGACATTTCACCGTGAGTGTTCGTCACCATGTCAGTTTAACGTGGTGTATTGTTGACAGAAGTGAATATTTAAATTTGGGGTGAACATAGGAATTTCGTGGCAGCAATAATCGTATACTGGTATTGCTATACATCTGAATCGCATCAACGACAATAATACAACGACACAATTGATAATACAGAACACAATTTCATTTCAAACTCGAATAAACAGCAAAATACATGCACGTTCGCGTAATTGCTGCTACTGGTAATACTGCGCGCGATCAGAGCGATGTAATTCAGAATGCACATCATAAAAATATTCAACCATCCTAACGATTATAAGCTCATTTTATTGTGAATCAATAGATAATGTCGTTGTTAACTTCATCAGAAGATTATCCCGTCTCATTGTGACATCTCATCGGACTCGGGTGTTGGGTCATGATTGTGATCGCTGTGAGTTTCATTTAGTATTATGACCTGTCACTCGAGTATCAACAATATATATGATTTCACATATCAATCGTTAATTTGAGAGGGACTAACGGGAAACAAAGGTGGAATGCCACCGAAACTATCTAGATAAATGTGTCATGACACCAACATCGTCATGATTGTGATCAATCATTTATTGAATTTCACCAAAATAATAAGTATCAGAGTGATTAATGCATTGTGACTACAAACATATTTATCGCCATGTCAGTTTCATATTTTGCTTCGCACTGTCATGATCACTCAGTAAATTCTACATCATGTGATAATGGTGCGATACAGGTTGTCGATAGCGATGTGCCCACACTAAGTGACCTTGAGAATGACGAAGATGAAGATGATAGAGATGTAAATTTCAATGATACACAGAAGACGAAGAAAGTACAAAATGAAAGGGAACACGAGAACGACGAAGATAGTATTGTGAAAGTAAATATCAATGGACGAGAGACTGATGATAACAATGGGAACGTCGATACCCTACAGTATGATGAAGAAAAAGAAGACGATTCCAACGATGACCATAGTAACAACATTGAAAATAAAAACTACGTTGCTCATAATGAGGACGAGGATGAGGATGAGGATGATGAGGATGAGGATGAGGATGAGGATGAGGATGAGGATGATGAGGATGAGGATGAGGATGATGAGGATGAGGATGAGGATGATGAGGATGAGGATGAGGATGAGGATGAGGATGATACCATGGAAGAGGAAGATGGGGAGGAAGCGATCGAACGCAATGATTTACCATATCCAGGATTTGTATCTACTGCACTTCATTATCTCGATCAGACCACTCGACCGCGCAACTGGTGTCTGGCACTCATCACTAATCCATATCCTTTCTATCATTCAACAATACGTAGATATTATATGTCCAATCAAACTCTATAAATATATGATGCCTAATTTAGAGTAAATTTGACGAAAACTATGTCTGAATATTAGTTTGACCATTAATCATAAAACATTTGAAATTTTTTTCGCACATATAGGAATATTTAGTATATACAAGCAGACATAGTAGCGATAAATTGAAAGGTAAGGATTTGAGTGGGTCGTGTTATCATTCAGAAATTAAACCAAAAGACAATGATATGAACGCGTGATAGTAGTTTCTGTAAAATCTTTTGTCATCAAGAAAATGGGTCATCGATCAACTTGTCCTTCGCGCCGCCGTTATACTACTTGCAGGAAGTATGTGAATCCTCGACACAACATTAGTAATTGGTAGGTTGATGGCTGTTACAATATTGTAATTCAGTTGCGAATAAAATGAGTCAGACAGATATTATTTCAATTATCAAGTTTGATATAGTTTTTCAGAATTATGTGTATTCCTCATAATATTAGATATTCATAGGGGTAACAACTTTATCTTATACATCATAGTATATAATAATATGACATTTCTTCAATTAATTTGGCACGTTTTGCTATATTTTTACTCACAAACGCTCGACAGGTGTGATTACTAACCTTTCCAATGATTCCATTAACGATGTATGATGAGAAAAATGATTGCAACAAGTGACTCAACGCTCATTGCATGTCTGTTAGTTGTTAAAAGTCAATCTTCAACGAGGAATTAGCGGAAACATGAGTAGATCGAACAATTTGCTCCAGTGCCGATTGTCAATTATGACTGTCGGACATAAATAACGGATATCAATCTGTATTTCTAAGAAAGAGTTATTTGGTCTTTTGCACATAAGCCACTTAATCGCAATCATCATCTGTATTGACACTGGTACAGCTGTTTGCAATACCCATTCATATATTAAGGAATTCAATGCTGCTCATTTCCATTTCATAATCAAGTATGTAATGCAAAATGGATGGGGAACAGATGCTTTATGTGCCAATGAATATTATTCGAAGGTTGATTTGCTACTTCCTGTTACAGTCATTGCATTCTCTTGTAAGATGGACGATTTTTTGTTAATTGCAAGAATTTCTATCCAATATAGATAGTCTCACTCGACACATTTAACAGATGAAGAGGAGATGAAAACTTTGCACTGATTGTCAAGAATAGGAGCGAAAATGCTCTAACAATAACAAGCACTCGTATAAAATACGGATGCTAAGTGTTCATTATCAGATTTTTGAAATTACTGTATGAGGAAATGGTATATAAACAAAATCGAATTTCCAAAAAACGATGCTACATAACTGTACTGGCGGGATTAACTACTGTCAGACATTTACGAACAATTTTAACTACTCTGTGGTAGAAATAAATCCAAGTGAACTGGTGGAGAACTGTGAATATATGTTCATGTAGCACGGAATACCATGATCTCATTCATGCAACATTCCTCTCTGATATCTCTAGTAATTTTGAGCACATGAAACATTTGAATCTATTTTCGAAACAGCTGCAAAGAATCAAGCAACTAGGGGAGTTATTCATGTGGGAAAAATATTTTCGTAACATGAAGGAAATTCACAGAATATACGAGGTGAGATACATGTGATTACAACATGGACTCATAAATTGTCATAGTGCAAAACAGATTGATGAAATTTTGAAAATTCAAATCTACAATTTTTATATTGAAAAGCTAATATTAATACAATGTATCCATTTTGATGATTTTATATTAATATTTCCATACATAATTTCACGAATGAAATTTATAGAAATTCCGAAAATATACGAACAACAAAAACGGCTAACTATTACCCAAGTCACAATCTATATCCATCAAGTGCGTTCACGCATCACTTGCAGAATCTACTTTATTGATTCTATACATATTCTCATATGTATATTAGTATATTTATAACCAGATACTCGTAAGAATAATTATTTTTTCACAGTATTTGATTGGAAGCGCGTCAAGATGCAAAGTATATAGAACTACCAAGTTGATATCGATCTTGTAACTTTGCAGTGTGTATATGATCATGAAAATATTACAAGGTGACACAAAATATAGATCAAGGACATCGGTACATTTCGCACCCCAGTATTCCAATACATTTTTTTCTTTTTTTTCTTCTTCTTTTTCAAGTATTAATGCCCGAATGAAAATACAAATAATGAAATGTCTCGTGTCATAGGTGTCATAGCAATGATTACTCATGTACTCATACATGAAAGTGTGACGCAGTAAGTTGACACCAATTCTGTTTTGATTCTTCTAGAGTGATCGAACTCACTCGAATTATATTTGATTCATGCAGATTCTACAAAAAAATTGGGATGTAGGGAGGCAAGTGAGATATTGCATACGATTACCCACATATCGGATGCGTCGACAAATTATTGTTTGTGTTTAATGAATGATGCGTCATCAGTTTTTCACACAGAAATAGAAATTTGCAATGAAGATATTTATTCCATACGCTCAACAGTATTTCGATACGATGGCTAATAATGAATTGATACTCCCTTCAGCGATCCTTCATTTCGCGGGATCACTGCTCAACGTGTATTAACAATCACAATTTTTCAATGAGCTAGAAGTAGAGTTGACATTTTTGAAAATCATCAGACGAAGGCTTTGTCAATTGAAAAAGATGTAGCAGGGTCATATTATATGATTACGATAAAGGATTAATATTGAAGTACAAATGGTTCGTATCACCTTATGAATTATTCTTTATCCTTAACTGTATGGGGAAAATAAAACACATGGTTCGAGAGAATAAGTATGATGGTCATTTTACTGAATTGCATCACCCTGGGAATGTACCAACCATGCGTAGACGATGAATGTATTACTAGTAGATGCAAAATATTACAGGTTTGTGGGCAATTATGACCAAAACACATAAGTAACTTACATCAACATTCAGAATATAGAATATTTGCATTTTTCAATTAATTTCAGATGTTTGACGACATAATATTCACCTTTTTTTCATTGGAAATGACGATAAAGATGGTGGCAATGGGAATATATGGAAAAGGAACATATCTTGCAGATTCTTGGAATAGATTGGATTGCTTCATTGTGGCAGCTGGGTAAATGCTGACATTTATAACATGATATTCTCATTAAAACACGTATTAGTGCATGTTCGTTAGTTCAATGTGTCTCAACCATTATTTCAGTGCTCTGGAATATTGCCTGAACATGGATAATATGAACTTGTCGGCGATAAGAACGATAAGAGTACTGAGACCACTACGAGCAATCAATAGAATACCGAGTAAAAGCAAAACAATATTCATATATCATGAATTCAAATTTTACGCCTCCCAAGATATTCCACGAACAGAATGGTATTAATTTGGTCTATATTTCTCATAGGTATGAGAATACTTGTGATGCTGTTGCTTGATACTCTGCCAATGTTGGGCAATGTCCTTCTTTTGTGCTTTTTCGTATTCTTCATTTTTGGTATTGTTGGTGTACAACTATGGGAAGGCATTTTACGACAACGTTGCTTCTTCAAAGCAATTCCAAACGTCAAGTATCCTGAGTGAGTCAAGTTAAATACAATTATTATTGAATAATATAATACGATCAATCGCGCAATAGACTGATTGAAAATTCATTGAATACGTCACATGAATTGTCAGTCTGGCGATATTATAAGTTACTAATTGAATATATGTGTACATATAAATAGATATATCTTGATTGTTTTGTAACATGTGAATTCATCCAAGGCATGTATATTGTACTAAATACGAATATACATGTATGAAAATAGTTTTATTGAATATAAAATTCACACCCATTAATGTGGACAATATTATCCACATCAAGCCATAATGACAATAATTCCGCTATGTCAACCAATGCGGTTTCTCGTTTTCATTCTTTTTGACATATATCTGTTTCTTTATCGATAACTTTTCGTCCGCATCACATATGTCGCTGTTGCTGCTACTGTTGTTCTTTAGTTATAAGCACTTCTCAAATTATTATTTTCATGAGCTTACGACTCTAATTGATTATATGGATATGTAGCTAGTGATAAAGAGGAACCACTCTTCGTTCTTTGCATATAATTATGAGTTGAAGTGATTGAAGTTGAACATACAGGGTCATTGGTATTGTGAAATATTCCTATTAGAATGTTATAGATGAGGTCAAAAAGAAACGATTTTGTCATATAATATTGTACTCTGAACTTGATAGATTCTGAGTTATTTGAGACTATATATTTTTTTAACAATAATCCAAATTTGACTTCTCAAAATAAAAAATAAATAAAATACCGTGCTCTCAATGAATATCTGAGTGCTACATCATAAAAACAATTTGGATAGTGGAAATGAATAATAATTAATAAAATAACAGAACTCTTCATGAAAATGATCTTTTAAAGCTCGAATTTTTATTCATAAGTTATTTTCAAATAAAGTGCTATAGTTTCTGACCAAATTATTATTCATTCTTATTACACTGATTGTTCTCTATAGAGAACATTGAAATAGCTATAATAAACACGGTATTTCATCTAATTTTTCGTTTTAAACGATCAAATCTGGATTATTGTTGAAAAAATACACAGCCTCAAATAACATAGAAACCATTAATTTCAGAGTACAATGTTACATGACAAAATCTGATGCTTTTGACCTCATCTATAATGTCCTAATAGCAATACGTCACATTATCGGTAACCCTGTATATATGTATATGTCATATTATATAAATATCATCAAGGTTGCCCGAGAGACTTACAACCAGGTGGAAAGGACATCGAAATAAACAATATATACGTACAGATGTATTCGTAAGTGAATATGTAATGGGGGAGCAGTGACAGGCTATTATTTCGCTGTTGCAGGTTACTCTCGGACGAGTACTCGGTTCGATCACGCATTTAGTAAGCTCTTGTAGAGGAAAATGTGCTGTGCATAATCTGTTAAATATGTATACTCAGTGTAATCTCATTTGTGCTATTGAAGTCACACATCATTTGTCTTTGTCGTGCGAATGCACATTCATTCACTGATAATGTTTGAGCGTGCATTAATTCGCGTACGTGTGTTTCTCTCTTCTTCAATGCATGCACTGGTATTATGCACTGCATTTCGAGTCATGCGCAATTGATTTTTTCATAAGGCTCTTGAACAAATTTCTTCTTCATCTCGCTCATCATCTCCACCGGAATCATTTTATTATCCTCATTCGCGGTGCATTTTTCATCATTATAACGTTCATATTCAGAAATACATCGATTATATGTCTTTAATAACCGAATCAACTCCATCATCAACTGTTCATTCATTTCACATGGAAACTGTTTCATCTGAACTATTGATAGGCTCAAGCTCTTGTGCATGGTGTATAAAAAAACACACACACCCACACACACAAAACCGCGCGCGAGGACCTATACCATGATGTGAATCGGTCAGAAAGAAAAAGAATACTAATGCATTTATTCAATTGTTTTCAAACAATTAGTGGTTGAAATTTTGTAAATATTCACGTACGCATAATATTCATTAGTATCGATATCATTCTCCTTTCTCTCCATTATTTATTCACAATCATCAACAAGTTATCTCTCCCAAATACTTACTAAGAATGTCCTATTGTTGTTACGGCTAGTTCCCCATCTCACTTTCATCCAGACGTCAAGTAATCGTCAGCCATATTATGTTCATGAATTATTAGATGTCAATATTAACTCACAGATTATATATAAATTAATTTGTACTAATTTTAGAATACGCATTAACCGAGTGTAGAATAAGATTCTGGAATATTCAATGACCCTTTGTCTCGGTTCACACACAGCATTATGGATATTGTTGTACTACCACAAGTTTCATGTTTTTTTTTGCTCGTGGTTTGCGTTTATGCATTCGAATAAACTCTTTTATGTTTTTCCACATGAATATATAGTTCTGCGAATGAACACACACAGACAATATAAAAATTCACTTGATGTGAATTTGATACGTACCGTGATCATACAAATTCATAACATAAAATTGAAAATGTACATTTATGTTGCTCAATCATTCTGGTTGATTTTTATTTTTACATACATGTATGCACAAACAATGCATGCAACGATTACATCGGAATATTTTTTTGTTCTACTGTATGCGCGTGTATACCTACACTGAAATATATAGAAGTGAACAAATTTATACCATTGCTAAGGGAATAATACGATTGGATGTATCATATCAACAGTTCATTGTTTTTCAGTGATCTGGAAAAATATTTCGAACATCAAGGACAGGATTATATATGTTCACGACCGAATGATAATGGAATGCATACATGCAGTAATTTGCCACCATTAAAATTAGGTGAATTGTCTCACAGTCCCAATAGCAAATAATTATATGTTACTTCCAATAAATCATATATTCGATCCTATTGAATTATTGTATGATGATTTTAATATTCATATTTTGTTGCACAGGTAATATTGTATGTAACAGTACTGCCATACCAAACAGTAATATGACCATCATTAACGATACAACATGTGTCAATTGGAATTATTATTATACGGAGTGTAAGGGCCAGGGAAATAATCCATTCCAAGGTACAATTTCCTTCGACAATATAGGGTTGGCTTGGGTAGCAATTTTTCTTGTTATCAGCCTGGAAGGATGGACTGATATAATGTACTATGTCCAAGACGCCCATTCTTTTTGGGATTGGATTTATTTTGTTCTATTGATTGTTGTGAGTATTTCATTTTATATGTTTATTATTATTGGTTTCCAATTCGTAAAGTTTCAAAAAGTCCACATGCATGTTTACAAATCATTCATAATTCACCATGAGCGAATATGACCAATAAAACGATCTCCATGATACAATATTATAGAATCTTTACTTCATTCATCTCACATTTGTATCTGTATTCAAACTGTGTGATTCTTTATTGCAAACGATTTGCCGAATAGAAAATTTTTCTTTACACTGAAGATTTACATATTCAGAATTCATATTTTTAACATTTCGATATCCTCTTAGACACCCCTTTTCAATTTATTCGAGATGAGAAAACTTCCTTATGCTATTATTGGATTTTATAATTGGCCAACCAGAAAACGTATGAAGATATCGTTATTTTTGTATAGCACCTTGAATGCTAACAGGAATATTTTCCGATTATTCTCTCATGTTCACCCGCTATTCTGTTATGGAATCTAAATTGAACGAATAAAATCTAACTCACGATGAACACATGAAAAATGAAAAAGTACAAAATACAAATTTAGAAGAATGTTTTCTCTTCCAAATAACCTGTTATGCATAAATACATTTGGCGACTTCTATATCGGGTAGAAAATTGACATAATATATGTTCGTGATTATGTTTCAGATTGGTTCATTCTTCATGATAAATCTTTGTTTAGTTGTGATAGCAACACAATTTTCTGAGACAAAGAAACGCGAGATGGAGCGCATGCGATTAGAGCGTGCACGTTTTCATTCTACGAGTACATTGGCATCTTCGACAAATACGTCCGAACCAACCACTTGTTACGCCCAAATAATCAAGTAAATATTTAAAACTCAATTGAATCTAGTCTGTATTGATCGTTCACTTTTAATTTACGTTTCATAGATACATTGGCCATCTGTGGCGAAAAGGTAAACGGAACTTTGCCAAGAAGTATCGACTATGGAAGTATCAACGGCAGCAAAAGCAAGAAAATTATCTACTGAGAGAACAGAATGAGAATCTGCGTCCGAATGTTTTGCCCCTCAAGATGAACTGTTTGATTAGCAGTAACGTAGCCGATCTTTCACTTATAATCTGTATTCCCCCCCCCCCCTCATCTTCCGATTTACAGTATTGTGCATGTGAATATTAATATCTTGATGACATATGAAGCTTTATTTAATAATTACAGGTGAGAAAAATTTCCATCGTCCTCAATGCCGTAATCATATCACTCTACTGGAGAGTCGACAGCGAATTGATCCCACTGAACTGAGAGAAAGTACAAATATTTCTACAGATGAAAATTTTGGTGACGAAGCGCCACGAGCGAGTCCGGAAATTTCTGAAACAGATACATCATCTCACCAATGTTGTTATAGTAATCGTACGAGTATGCAACGTTCACCAGTCATGTCTAATATGATTGATGCTGATGTTTGCATTAGTGTAATTCCAATAGAGGTTAGCTAATAGCATATTGGGGGATTCACATATCTGTGAATGAAGATTCGTCCGTCAGAATCATAAGCAATATTCGAACCATCATCATGTGTAAACATAATTTACTTTCACATCAGGGGAACAGCTCACTATTGAGTCCGCCATGCACGCATTATCGGCGGAGGAGTAGTGTCATGTTCAATGATGTAATAATGCTTCACGGGGACAGTGTCAGCACCTCAACGAGTTCCGCAGCCGTACCCCGAAATACAAGCCAGCATAACATTTGTTCTAGTGAAAAGATGACGCAAACGGGCGATGGAAATGTGTGGTCAACCTCACCTATGAATCATACCATCCAGGTGCAATCATCCGTTGTATACTATTTCAATATACCTATGTATCTTTGATTAACTGTGCTTGATAAATTGGTTTATTATAGCTGCAATCGGAATTGGAAAGAGAAAGTGAAGTAATAACTTGCCAGGAATTATTAGCGTTAAGTGGTGCTCTCAGTGCCGCACTGCCAACTGGCCAATTGGGTCGAGACGCTTTCCTCAATTCCCTCACGAAGAGTTTTTCATGTCGTAAATATACTGGTGGGTCCTCTAATGTCAAAGCCATTGGTAATAATGGTACAAATGCGTGTTCCTGTACTGTAGACATTCATGATGACAATAATGTGCTGATACATACGCAAGAAGTTCAATTATTTCAAGAGCACAAATCGAAAATACACAGATTATTACAAACATCTGGGAATTGTTTCATATACGCTGTCCGTTACTTACGATGTTTAATACAAAAACTCGTTGATCACAAACACTTTCAACAAGGTATTCTTCTGGCTATACTCATCAATACACTTAGTATGGGCATTGAATACCACAACCAGGTATGAATGCATTTCATGAATTATATTGGCCTTTCATCTATTTCAATATTAGACTCGTCTTAATATCTCAATATTGAAAATATTATTCATATCGTAAGCATGTGTGTATACTATTTATGTGCAGCCTGAAGAACTGACAGTAATTGTCGAAATTAGTAATATTGTCTTTTCTGCTGTATTTGCCATCGAAATGTTACTGAAAATAATCGCCGAAGGTCCATTTGGTTATATCAGTAATGGATTCAATGTGTTCGATGGTATTGTTGTAGTACTAAGGTAATTATGAACATATAAATTTTTAATTGGAGTAATTTAATATGATGATTCGTTATACTCCAACTGTTTCTATGCCAAATGGAGGATGCATCACTAAGCGTTTAATTTCATTGAAAATGAAAGTGTTGTAGAGCTATGTCAATCATTTGTGGAAGAACGTGGTGGAAGTTCGTCAGGACTGAGTGTGCTCAGAACATTTCGTCTTTTGAGAATCCTCAAACTCGTGCGTTTTATGCCCAATCTGCGACGACAACTGTTCGTCATGTTACGTACAATGGACAATGTCGCAGTTTTTTTTTCCCTTCTGGTACTTTTCATCTTCATATTCAGGTGAGTGCCAATATACATTTTCAACATTTTTTCTTTCATCACGAATTATAGTTTTTATTGTGAGCAATTGGAGAATGTCGCCAAATCATATCTGCTTCTCTTAATGTCAATCGTGTGATATGTCGTGTTTAAAATACAGACGGAGTTCGGCATGTGATTAAGTCGCTGTTTCGATCTGAAAATCAGTCTTATGTGGATCAATTATCTCTCAGAGACGATATTGCACATTGGCAATATGAGAAGGTTACTGACATGACGCGAATAGTAAATACATCGAGATCCTATACGAATAACGATACATTTTGAGAAACATCGTTGGATTCGCATTATAATAAGACAATATGCCGTTTACGCATGGTGCTTTATTATGCTTTAAACTTAGATGAAAAAGTTTGGCGGCCTCGATACTTTCTCGCATACATGCCTGTGTGTCTTGTTATCGTCACACATGTTATTGTTGATTCGAAATTCATCCTAAATGTAGTCATGTATGCGTTCGTATTAATGAAACATATGCAGTGTACAATATTATTCATATGTTTTTTTACACTAGTACCTACATAAATGTTTAGTTTGTTCTATTCAATTTTCTATCTTCTTTTCTTTTCATTCCATTCACCGATCCAGATCTTGCTCATGATATTTTCACCATTCATCACATTACATAAATATGAATTATTATATACTACTTGATCGATCGATTTTATATCATACTGAAACCTTTTCCTATATTAACCTCTTCGAACCATTGTCATGTGATAGTGTATCGGCCCAATGGACTGATATGACGATAATACATTAGCAAAATAATCTTTTCCTAACTGATTTTTCGAATGCCGAAAGAATTTTCATTGTCACTTTGAATGAGAAATAAGACAAAAAAATCACCATTCACACAATCAAATAGATGGTTCAATGAAATTTATAAATTATCTTATATAATGATGGCTAATGAGTCACTACTAATATCTGCCTGTACATCTAACGTTTCGGTGTGTTATAGTATTCTTGGCATGAACCTCTTCGGTTGCAAATTCCGTGAAACAATGAAAGGCAGCACTGACATCGAATGTGATAGAAAAAACTTTGACTCCTTACTCTGGGCAATAGTGACGGTGTTTCAGGTACTTGAAGGATACTCTTTATATTCAGGGCCGTAGTGATATCACAATTCTCTGTCTCACGTCTAAGTATTCCACTTTGGCCTTCGTGTTGTTACATACTAGATTTATTTTTGCACTTTATCCTACTTGCAACGATACTCAATCGTCATCGCTTTAATTTCAATCTGAAGTCACTTGCGTCCACGTCACATCTCCATATATTGTTTCCAAGTCAAGGTAATGTATGCATTGATCGTTATACATGTGTTGATCCGTAATTGATGTAAACGTATTAACGTATATATATTGTATTTCAAAACTGATTTTCATGCTTGAATATTGATTGTGGAGATAAGTGTGGTGTATTAGTCGACTTCATTTGCTATTTGTCCTACAATACATTGGAAAAATTTTTCCTAGCAATCTAGAATGATAAATCATATCGACAATGCTATTATATTCTACGCATAGTTTTCCACAATGAACGAAATATGATCTTAATGCAAATTGATCTTGAATGCGTTGTGTTTTTAGAAGTGCATATCGATATGAGTTATTGAAATTCAATCGTTTGTACCAAATATTTTTTTCAAATAGTTGCATATATATGTTACAATGCAGAGTGAAAATATGAATTCACGAATGGGTCATGAATTCAATTATGTGCATTGATTTCCCCAAATGATGCATAGCAGCTGCGAATAGAAGACAGTCTCGTTTATTATAGAGGTATGATATCTCTAATAATAATCAACAACTGTCACGTGAAATAGCTTCGCATGCAAAAGGTCTGTGCCTCCAATACTCACATATATATCTACCGCATGAAAGATTGTGCGTGCGCGCGCGCGCGTGCATGTGTATGTATGTACGTATATATGCATGAGTATGTATGTGCATGTGTATGCGTGCATATATGAAAAGATCAACCGGTACCTAGCTATTATCACGTCTCCCGTGAGGAAAAGATATTTTTTTATGAAACCTGTTGATAATTAATGGTCAAAACATTCAAATATATTGTTGCACTATTGTTTTACTATCTATGACTACTCGAATTCCGTGATGCTATCCCCCCCCCCACATTCTTCTGATGCAATGGAGCATATATGACTCGGCACGTCACTTGTCAATACAATATGGATACTCACAATCCAATGGAAAAAAAATAAGCTTCATAGATAATGTAGCATACTATCAAGAAATAGCCATTGAACAAATTATCCGATTATATATAAGTATACAATGCCAATCATCAATTAATTCCCATACTTGCGCGAATCATCTCATAATCAATGTCAATATTATTACCCAAAGATTGAGATTCTTCATCGATGATAACAACGTAAATTTACGTTATGTGTTGAGTCTTGTTTCGTAAAGATACACACCTGATTCATTCCATATACAACAAAAGAATGTGAATAAACAGTCCCATCTATTAAACACAATCATGGTATCATCTATTATCTGAATTTGGATTGTATGCTTACATATATAGTATGGTATTGGTCAATTGTAAAAGGTGGCGAGTTTCGGCTTTAATAAAACTCTATAGGCTTCCGGATTGTCTCGGTTGCAGCATTCTGGGAATGTATCTGTTCGGGGGTAAGTTTTGCATGTGGGCGGACCGGAGTCGGCCGTGCACCTGTAAGGAAGTGATATCGCGTCATCCAATGTGTCGCTGTGATCGAAAACATTTCAACGACATCATCTGGGCCTTGGTTACTGTGTTTCAGGTACCATATAGACATTGGTTCACTTATTTTCATTTCCGCCTCTATTCTGTTTATTCCAATTTCTATCATTATAAGGTATTCAAATTCTCCACAAAGTTTATCCAGTTTCCGATAAAATTTCATCCTTTCTAACAAAATACCCGTTTTTTTTTCCTTTTCACTATTTTTGTTTTATCCCGATAATATAAACCTCATAAGAAAAAAGAATGATGCATTTCAAAGATAATTCAATTGCTAGCGGCGAACAAATTCTCAATGATGAAGAAACTACACTTGGAAATGTTACAAGACGCGTTCATCATTGCAGTTCTCGACGTTTCTGTTGACAGCAGATGCTTCCAATTATTTCAATGATGCGAAGCTTTTGAGCTCATGCATACCCACGCCTTAAAAAAACTTGAATTTATTTGGATCGTTGTGATCGAACGATTTCACATCACATTCATCAGAATGAAAATGCAGACTTAATGTAATTGGATGTATTCATATATGCTATCATCCGTATTTCCATTTCCATCGAACACTACAAATCCTTCTGAAAACAAATATGATCCCATATGACTAGATGCAAACGAAACACACTCACGATATTGTCGGATATCATGTCATATATCGAACCATGTAAATGTAAAAAACCTTTTCCAGATTATCCATTCAAAGAAAAAAATGCATTCACAACAGTGCGCATCAACTCATATGCCGTTCGTTTCTGCTTTGGAAGTTATTTTATTTTTATTCAATTGATTACCATGATTCAATAAGGGATGTATATTCATTCACGTTTCTCTAATAGATACTAACACAAGAAGATTGGAATGTAGTTCTATTCAATGGCATGCAGAAAACCTCACACTGGGCAGCACTCTACTTTGTCGCACTAATGACTTTCGGGAATTATGTTCTATTCAATCTACTCGTCGCAATATTAGTGGAAGGTTTCTCATCTGAGGTAATTGAATTTACGGTACCTCTATGGTCACAAAAAAATTGTCAGCTTTAGGGAATTCGATTATTGTTATTTGTAGCGTAATGAACGTCGTGAACGTGAACAGAGGGAAATGGCAAAATTAGTGATTAAAGAACATGAGGTTTGGAGCGACAATGAAGAATCGAGTGCAAGAATCTCAGCATCTCTTTCAATTTCAGAAAGTGACACCCCCATTGAAGTAAGCTCAGCAAAATTTTATTGAATAAATGCATGGAACATTGTTCAAGTGAAATATAATTTTTTCATGGCTAATGATATTTCGGCATGCATGATATTTCTTATTGCAGGACAAAATATGGAAAAATTATGATTATCTACATAAATATAAAGTGAAATATAGAGGAAAGAAATATAATCGATCATGGAGATCCTGTGCAATCAATGATCCAATATCCAGAAGCAATATCCAGAAGGAAAATACAGTATTGATTGGAGCAGATATAACCACTTCAACAACTTCAATGATGTATCGACCACCACTGATAACCCATACGGCTGCAACACCACGGGATTCACCGAATACAACTTCAGATCTTACTTGTAAAGACCATCATTATCGCACAATTCAACTAACAAATCTATCATTGAAGCCAATTGATCGTTCGAATGTAAGTATAATTGTATAAATATATATATGAGATTAATTGGATGAACAAAGAAAAATTTGTTATTTTCATAGTATGTTTGTGTATCAACACAGTCATTATAATATAAATGCATTTCACAAACCAATGGAAGATATTGATTCGCAGAAGCGTGCAACGAAAAACTTGATACGAAGTGAGTCAGAATCAAAAGAGTATAGCACGGGATTGTCAAGATTTGTAAATACAAATTCAATGATAGAACCATCCGATTGGGGTTCATCATCAGGAATACAAGAATATTCGTATCGTCCATCGCACCGTCCATCAATATGTCACAAACTTTTCTCCCAACATGATGATTACGATCAGCCGGTACAAGCAATTACATTAAACAACGGTCATAGCGACACCAGTATCTCAAATTTGGGGTAATGTAGAATACACTGACTTATGTGCATTTGGTTAATGTCATGCATGTATAGACAATACTGTATGTCACAATGGATCCTGTCCATGTGAAATACAATACTATCATAATTCATGTAGGCTAAGTGAGCCTATCACCGTCGACGGTGGATTTCTCTATGATCCAATACGGAACGATACCCAACTGGATATATCGAATAATCATTCGAAATCATTAACCTCTCAAAATTTGAATTGGAGCCCAAACAATTCGATGATAAGTCATACTTCATCGAATGGCTGTTGTCAATCAACCTGGCAGCAGGTAGGTTGAAAGTATAATAGCTGTCAGTTATCTGTAGACAGTAAATGTGATCCATTTATAATTCACATTGTTTGACGTAATTTTGTTCGTTTGTCCGTCAGATGCGATGGATTGATGATTTATCACGAGAAAATTCAATGCTAAATTATGATATTGTACGGGCACGCCAAGCAGTACCATGTGATGATGAAATGAAGTCTGTGACGTATCGAGTTACATCCAAGACGATGAATAATTTCACAATAGATCCGTTATCGCATATAAAAAGAGTTATAGGTGATAAACATGGAGGGACATATGAGAATTCATCGTATAGAGATTATGGAGTAGCATCACCTTCAACTGCAGATAGTGAAAGTATAGCGGGGTCCGGTATGGAACGCATCAAGAGGATATTCATATTATTCAAACCCAAGGGTTTCTTGAAGGAACGCGATGATTATTCACTATACATATTTCCTATGAGCAATAGATTTCGCATCGCATGTCGATGGTTTATTGAACGCAAATGGTTTGACAATGTTATATTGGCATTCATTGGTTTGAATTGCATAACACTCGCAATGGAACGTCCCACAGTATCATCTGATAGTCGGGAGAGAATTTTCTTATCTACTGCCAACTACATTTTCACCGTTGTTTTCGCCATTGAAATGTTTATCAAGGTTAAGCATTGGATTTTATTTTGCAATGACGTCTTACAATGATTGTAGTACTGTTCGATACATAGATATTTAAATTTTCAGGTAGTGGCTTTGGGTATGCTTTATGGTACGAATGCCTATTTCACATCAGGTTGGAACATAATGGACGGCGCACTTGTTATTATCTCCATTGTTGACCTGTTAATGTCATTAATATCATCCAGCAGTCCTCGAATATTTGGCATATTGAGAGTATTTCGATTACTACGATCTTTACGACCATTGCGTGTTATAAATCGTGCGCCCGGTCTCAAACTTGTTGTTCAAACGTTATTATCATCACTCAGACCTATTGGCAATATTGTTCTAATATGCTGCACATTCTTCATCATTTTCGGAATTTTGGGTGTGCAACTTTTCAAAGGTGCATTTTATTACTGTGACGGTCCGGATATCAAAAATGTGCGAAACAAAACAGACTGCTTAGCTGATAAACGCAATGTCTGGATTAACAGAAAATATAACTTCGATGATCTTGGTAAAGCTTTAATGTCCTTATTTGTACTATCATCACGAGATGGTTGGGTGAATATTATGTACACAGGACTTGATGCAGTCGGTGTTGATCAACAGGTAACGAATATACATATATAGAGTTTCACAAAGTTTTGGAACATCGAATAATACGTGTATATGTTCATTATAATTCATATTGCAGCCCGAAGAAAATTATTCTGAATGGCGATTACTGTATTTTATCGCTTTCATACTTCTCGTTGGCTTCTTTGTATTGAATATGTTTGTTGGAGTTGTTGTTGAGAATTTTCATCGATGCCGAGAGGAGCAAGAGAAGGAAGAACGCGTACGTAGGGCAGCGAAGCGAGCTCTGCAAATGGAAAAACGGCGTCGGAGTGAGTAAACAATGTTCTCATATTCTAATGATAATTAAACGATAATATTTGGAATTTTTCAGAAATGCATGAACCGCCTTACTACAAAAATTATTCCAAGCCGCGATTATTCATACATAATGTTGTGACGTCCAAATATTTCGATTTGGCAATTGCTGCTGTTATCGGTTTGAATGTTGTTACGATGGCAATGGAATTCTATATGATGCCGAAAGCTCTCACATATGCATTAAAAATTTTCAACTATTTTTTCACTGCTGTGTTTATTCTCGAATCATTGATGAAAATACTAGCTCTTGGTATACAGTTATATCTCAAAGACAAGTGGAATCAATTAGATATTGGCATCGTAATTCTCTCTGTTGTTGGCATCGTTCTTGAAGAGCTGGAGTCAAAAATTATACCAATCAATCCAACGATCATTCGTGTAATGAGAGTTTTGAGGATTGCAAGAGGTTAGTTTTGACAAGAAGTATATCGTCACATCCATCCGTAACACTTGCATAATAATTCTCATTAGAAATATGGTAATTACTATTATTGATGATATAATTATTGTATACAGTGTTGAAGTTACTGAAAATGGCGAAAGGAATCAGAGCTTTACTTGATACAGTGATGCAGGCTTTACCACAAGTAGGCAATTTGGGTCTTTTATTTTTTTTATTATTCTTCATATTCGCTGCATTGGGCGTCGAATTATTTGGTAGACTTGGTAAGAATATTCTGAATAAATTGCGGTCCTTACACAATGTTGCACAATAATACTATTCTTATTCGATGAAATTCCAATCGCAGAATGCAGTGATGAAATGCCTTGTCAAGGTTTGGGAGAACACGCGCACTTCAGCAATTTTGGTATGGCTTTTTTAACATTGTTTAGGGTTGCAACTGGCGATAATTGGAATGGAATTATGAAGGACACGTTACGTGATGATTGTGATAATTCAACAGACTGCATAAAAAACTGCTGTGTCAGTACAATTATAGCACCGATATTCTTCGTTATTTTCGTACTTATGGCGCAGTTCGTTCTCGTGAATGTTGTTGTTGCTGTTCTTATGAAACATCTTGAAGAAAGCCACAAGCATATGGAAGATGAATTGGATATGGAAATGCAACTAGAGAGAGAATTAGCGGCCGAGCAGCAAGAACTTCTTGAGATGGTTGATGGGGATTTCACGGAATATGCTAACAATACGAATAGTGCAATAGGAGACAGTGATACTGAAAGATTCAGCTATACTACAGATATTGGGAATCAAATGAATATACGACGGATTACTGCATTATGTAAATCAAAGAGATATAAGGATTATGATGATGGGTGCGTACGCGAATTCCATGCGGACCATTCGAAAAATAAACTATTTGAGTATCCGAATTCATTTACAATGCTTGGGCTGTCAAAAGTTCGTTCATTACCATCAAATTTTATATACAACCCACCATCATCCACAGGAAATATGATTCACTTCAATGGTATAAATGAAATACGATTATACACATATCCCATGACATGAATTTGTAACTCTATTTTCAAGTTTATATCAACATTGTCACATGCATTTGTTTGTAGATTCATATTCACGAGCTGCTGGTAGTCTCATGCGACGAAAGAGTACAGCATTTCATTCAAATAATCGACAATCGAGAATAAAATTGAAACGACGTGAGACATACCATTCGCAGCAATATAATCCATTGATGCTCTATCAAAATATGAGGTTTGAAGAGAAAAGGATAACAGGACGAAACAAAGTATTGAGAAATGTTGGTGTCCCGCGAACGTTTGGGCTTCAAAATTCTTCAGTTGATATAGTTACAAACAATAATGTGATTCATACAGGAGTTCCTACGTACTCGGATTATTTAAGTGGAACTTCATCATTATCGGTATATGTACACAATAAGAAGCCGAGTAACATTGTGGCGGATAAGTTCCCCGAGCCATTTGTGAAAACTTCGGGACAAGACAATCTCAATTTAACGCCGTCGACCAATTTTTTGGCCGTAAAAATTGATCATCGAATCGAAGATTATGATGATCCGCGATACATCGTAAAAAGTCGGCGACCAGAAATAGAAGAGACTAGAACAAAAACTGTGGCGGGTAACATGCTCGATGTTCAGTCGGTTATCAATGAACGAAGACCATCCAAGTTCAATAAGATCAGCGAAAATACGAATTGTGTCGGTAATGTAACAGACATCTCCACTAATGGACTTCAGTCAACAGCACCAGTTAGTGAATCCGTTGATGTCATATGCACTGAGGCAACTGATGAAAATAGTATTCTGAGTTACACAACAGTACGTGATCTCGAATCCAAAGTGGATATATATGCTGATGATGAGAACGATGAAGATAATTCAATCAATACCTCAACATGCCAATACGGAAGCATTAATGGTTTCGTGGATAAAAAAGGAAACTCTCGAAGTGGCATTAATGTCAATATTGATAATGATGATAACAGGCACGCAGATGCTTCACAAATAGCGACGATCGTCAAGGACGAACAGTACAGGGAAAAAAGTGAAGCATAAGCATTCCGTGCATCGGCATCACCCATGTAATATGTGGTGAAAAATCTTCCATTATTTGCGATTAATATTGAGCTCTATATGTAATTAGTCATAACTCACATAGAATAACCAATGAGTAGTAGACATCAGTGACGGGGATACAGGGGTGTTTATATTTCTGCCTTTAGTCGATGGGAAAGTGATTAGGGTACTCCTATACAATTGAAATAGTTCGCCTTAGAGTTTCTGGATGAGCCGAACTGACAAACAGAATACGCGATTAAAAATTGAAGAAATAACAAAACGTGGAATGTCCGCTTATCTGTCATACAATTGAGACACACACAGATACGAAGACTAATCGCTATTAATTTAATTTTCATTGTGCCAAAATCTTATATTTTTGGGGAGTTGAAAACTGCTGTTTCATGGTTGACCTCATTTCGGATATAGAACTATAGATGGAAATTGTAGATTCAATGATAGATGACAATTATACAAAATGTAATTGTACGATCGGAGAATGCGAACGTCTGTATTATCGCACATTGTAATTGGGGGATAAAAATATTGATGACTGTAAAAAAAGTCAGACAAACGTAAAATAGCAGATCGAGACTTTATAATAGGGCCTACTACTTGCTCTATTCGAGGCCTTCCTGCTGTCATGTTTCCTCTCCAGAACCTACCTCTTCACAATTCCATCCCATCGCCGCTCTTCCACGTCACATCGTTCTACCATGACAATCAAGACAATCTTTTTATATCTGACCTGTCGTGCCCTTACAAAAATTGCGCAGTCGGGCTACTAGAAAATGCTAGAAATCTTCGAGTTCTTGTTTTCCACAATCAAATATGTAGCCTCATTCTGTCGCACGGAGAGTGCATTATTTTATATAAATTTTATTTTGATGTCTCATTCTGTTTATACTTTTAGAACTGTTCTATCAACATCTGTGATATGTAGTTCAATATTAGAATATTTCTCGATTAGATGCATTGAGAGATTAGGAAGTATCAAAATGCTAAATTAATGAAAAAAATATGGAATGTGTATGTATGTGTGTATGTAGATGATTCTACAATGTGTATATAGAAACTCTGTCTGTAATCGATGTGCGGATTTATTTTGATACTACGAGGTAGATATTGAAATGATTACAGTGAACAAATCATCGATTATGCCTTCAAAATTATGGGCGGTAATCTGCTCATCATTGGTTATTGAATATTGATTTCAAGTCCCTTTTTTACTCTTCGATTCCGTATATACAATCTCATATCAGATTTAGTTTATTCAAGAGATTTCGTTTTGATTGTATGGAAGATTTGTCACATTCATCAAAGTAAATATGACGTTTATACACTTGAGTCTTCAGACATCTCACGAACTTGATTCACATCAAGTTATCCATTTACCTGACGGAAACTCGCCTCCGTTTTTTTTTATCTATCTATATGAAAGATATTGTACATTCAATTAGTTATTGATCATATAACTTGACTAATCAACCATCGTCCTTTGATAATGACAATCATTACATTGATATAAACCGCATGATTTAATTCGTTATGAAATATTGAATGCAATAAGTACACAAACGAGCTAGTATAATAATCCATACGGATGATATGACATATATATCAATATGATAACACGTTGCTGGTTCACAGATTGATGCGTTTTCAAAGTATCAAATACTACTAAAAAAATTTATAGATATACAGGGCCATATGGGGCTTAGTGAGTATAAATAAGAAAAAACAATAGAATATAAAGATGAATATTGAATCTGAATTGAAAGCAGAATGTACACGAATAGTGAATGAATTGTGGGGATAAATAAAGAATATGAATAAAATTGTTGAAGAATGAGTATTGACACAATTGCCTTATTGATCAAGTTTTCCATGTACACGAATTCTGTATACACATGTGTACTCTGGATTGCCACTGTTTTTGTGAAATTTTATTTCAATTATTTCATAGGACTGCTTACGAATATTATGTACTTTGAAATCTTGCACGGGTGGTCCACGATTGTCATATGTGAATTCACCCAAGAGATAACCGTCTGGATCATCAGTATGGAGTAACCCCTAAGTAAAGAAATGACGAAATTTCAATGCAACAATGGCGATCTATTGATTATGAACAGTTTTTCACCTATTCATTCATTGACTTATTGATATTCTCCTATTATGTACCCAGACAGAAAAATCCCGAGGTGCAGATGTAGTTTCGCCAGTAGGTGACATATCCTTTGTGATGTGTTCAACACTAATGCTCGACACATACACCTTACCTAGTAATTTGATAACTACACAGCCAATGTTCCCTTGAAAAGCCCAACATTGACCAGGCAGAACTCCGACCTGTCATCGAAGAAGTGGTTAACGTATTCATTATAGATGGGTCCTTTCAAACACTATTGATCTAGATCATCAATATACTCGTTCTACCTGGATAATTGATCTGGGAGTATTTTGTGGATGACCAATCGATATACCAAAAACAGTGACCAATGGAGTGGAACTGGCTATGTAAGGTTTAGTATTTCTGATGGTGAGTATTGTTCCACCGGATGCTTCAAGAGCATAATCAGTTCGACCAGTTTTATCACAATCATATGTACGCAGCTCATCTTTCACAACGTCCCTTACATTGTCGATATTTTGCGAATTAATAGAAATATCACCCATATCATATCGATGGATGGCTTTTGATATTTTCAAGATAATTGCACTGATCTCTCGCAATTGATTTTCCAGTTTGTCACGCATCTCCATCACATGTTTCACTTCACTCTGTGATGAGCAAAACGTGCATTTTTTTTTTCATTTTCGTCTATGAAAATTTATGTTCAAATTGGTAAGAAATTTCACTAGATTACCGTAAGAACCCCCAAATGGCTTCGTAAATTTTTTAAATCAGTCTTGATAACACGAAATGAACTGTTCGCAGAAAATTTATCACAAACGTGGGAGACAGCCATAGCTACGATTGATAGAACAGAAGGATGCCATCATCCCAATGTTGGAATTTTACCACTAAATTGTTAACCTACAACACACAACTTCTGTCTAACTCACCCAATAATGATGTGATAACTAGAAATGCCAATGGCCTGATTACACCGGAATATGGAGGTATTCTACGATTATTCTCGTCACCGGTGGATATTCCCAATCTGCCTGGATTACTACAACATCCTCCTCGAATACTCATTGAATAAAATTCATCATCGCTATATATTATCCACAGATATTTGAAAGAATGATTTTAAAATCGAGCATGTTTTTTTTTTTGATTTCATTTGTTTCTTTGTTTTTTCGTATAATCGATATATTGATTGCTATCGGATGTGTATCTATGATAAAATGGAAAAATTGATATATCTACTCTTTATCATAACAAGTGTTTATTGTATATATATAT